>LPNX010595247.1:10945-98902 GCA_001517045.1 Pseudotsuga menziesii | reverse complement strand
GGTCGCGTAATAAAAGACCGTAAATTAGCCACCAGCGATCGCCAAACCAAAAGTGGTCATTGATATGCGGATTTTGGTCATTTTTTTGGTCACTAATCTCACATTTTATACTAGTGATGAATGGATTGATCACGTATGAAGATATGAATGTTCTGCCGCTTGGTTCCTATGATGTTCTCATTGGAATTGATTGGTTAGAAGCTCACGGGGTGAAGCTTGACTGTTACAATAAGACTTTCGAATGCATGAATGAAGAAGGAAACCTAGTAGTTGTGAGAGGCATTCCAAAGGTGATTTCAGTACGACAGGTTTCAGCAATGCAGTTAAAGAAGTTCTGTAGGAAGGGTTTCCAGTTGTATGAAGCTTATATTGTGGAGGCATCAGGAGATGAAACTCCTAGGTTGGAGGACTATCAGGTGTTACAGGAATTCAGGGATGTGTTTCCTGATGAGATTCTAGGGCTTCCTCCAAAGAGGGACATTGATTTCACGATTGAACTTGTGCCAGGAGCAGCACCAGTTTCCAAGGCACCCTACAGGATGAGTACATCGGAGATGCTAGAATTGAAGATGCAACTACAAGAGTTGTTGGAAAAGAAGTATATCCGACTGAGTTTGTCCCCTTGGGGAGCACCAGTTCTATTTGTAAAGAAGAAAGATGGTACACTCAGGTTGTGTATTGATTACAGATAGTTGAACAAGGTTACTATCAAGAATAAATATCCTTTTCCTAGGATTGATGACCTCTTTGATCAAATGAGAGGAGCAAAGGTATTTTCCAAGATTGACTTGAGGTCTGGTTACCATCAGGTGAGAATCAAGGATGAAGACATTCATAAGACGGCCTTCAGGACAAGGTATGGGCATTATGAGTTTGTAGTGGTACCATTTGGTCTCACAAATGCACCGGCTACATTTATGTGCCTTATGAATAGTGTCTTCAGCAGGTATTTGGACAAGTTTGTTCTTGTTTTCCTTGATGACATTCTTGTTTATTCTAAGAATGAGAAAGAGCATGAAGAGCATTTGAGATTGACATTGCAATTGCTCAGGGAGCATCATTTGTATGCAAAACTGAGCAAGTGTGAGTTCTATCAAGATAGAATTTAGTATTTGGGTCACATTATCTCAGAAGAGGGTATATCTGTGGACCCTAAAAAGATTGAATCCATTATGAATTGGCCTACTCCAAGAAATGTGACAGATGTGAGATATTTTATGGGACTTGTAGGATACTACAGGAGATTCATTGAGGGATTCTCTAAAGTTGCACATGCCATCACTTCTTTGCAAAAGAAGGGGATGAAGTTCGAATGGACATCGAGGTGTGAAGAAAGCTTCCAGTAGTTGAAGAGTCTTCTCACCAGTGCACCAGTATTGAAGGTTGCAGATCCAGAGAGAGATTTTGTGGTGTGTACCGATGCATGCAGACAAGGGCTTAGAGGAGGCATTATGTAGGACAACCATGTAATATGCTATGAGTCAAGAAAGCTTAAGGAACATGAGAAGAACTATGCCACTCATGATCTATATCTTGCAGCCATAGTACATTCTCTCAAGATGTGGAGGCATTACTTGATGGGTAGGAGATTTGAGCTCAGAACAGATCACTGTGGACTGAAGTATCTATTTGATCAGCCTACTTTGAATGCTAGGAAAACAAGATGGCTGGAATTTTTATGTGAGTTTGATTTTGAAATCAAGCACATAAAGGGAAAGGAAAATAAGGTAGCTGATGCACTCAGTAGGAAGGTGCAAGAAATTCATGTGGCATCTCTTAGTATTTTTCAATCAGATTTGAGGCAGCAGATTGTTAATCATGTTGCTGGAGATGAATTGTATGAGCATGTAAAAGACAAATTGCAACAGCAAAGTCTTAAGAAGAGATATGAGGGATATAAATTGGAAGAAGATGGACTTCTCACTTTTAAAGGTAGAATTTATATTCCACATGTAGCAGATTTGAGGAGAGTTGTTATGGATGAAATCCATCAAGCTCCGTATTCTGTTCACCCAGGATATCAGAAGACAATTGCTATAGCTAGAAAGCAGTACTTTTGGCCAGGTATGAAAAAGTACATGGCTGAATACATTTCAAGGTGCATGAAATGTCAACAGGTAAAGGTTGAGCATCAACATCCATCAGGTTTGTTGCAGCCTTTGCCAGTTTCGAAATGGAAATGGGAAGTTATTTCCATGGATTTTATTACAGGATTGCCGATGACTTGGAGACAACATGATTCCATCATGGTTGTGGTGGACAAGCTGACTAAGGCAGCACATTTTATACCAGTGAAGTCTATGCACAAGATTGATGACATTGCAAAGATCTTCATGAAGGAGATTTTCAAATTGCATGGATTGCCTAAGGCAATAGTCTCCGACAGAGACGTCAAGTTCACTTCCAATTTTTGGAAGGGATTGTTTGTAGATTTGGGTACAAAGTTAAACTTCAGTACTGAATACCATCCTCAGACAGATGGGAAGAAAGAGAGAGTGAATTAGGTGCTTGAAGATATGCTTCGCATGTATGTGATGGACAAACCAACCAAGTGGGAAGATTACTTACACTTGGTAGAGTTTGCTTACAACAATGGACATCAAGCATCCTTGGGGATGAGTCCGTATGAAGATTTGTATGGAAGACAGTGCAGGACACCAGTGACTTGGGACAACTCGGTGAACAGAGTTGTGCTTGGACTACAATTGCTCTAGGAAATGGAGCAAGAAGTTGTAAAGATTAGGCAGAATCTGAAAGCATCATAGGACAGACAGAAAAGCTATGCAGATAAGCATAGGATGAACCGGGAGTTCAGTGTTGGGGATCATGTTTACCTCAGAGTGAGGGCAAAGAAAATTTCCTTGAAGCTTGGAAGTTGTGCCAAGCTGTCACCTAGATATTGTGGGCCATTTGAAGTGCTTGAGAGAATAGGGCATGTTGCATATAGACTTGCATTGCCTACTAATACTAGAGCTCATAATGTTTTTCATGTTTCTTTGCTTAAGAAATATGTACATGATCCTAACCATGTGATAAATTGGGATGTGATTTAGGTGGAACCCAAGGGAGAGTTCTGAATTGAGCCAATGCGCATCCTCGACAGGAAGGTCACAATACTCTGGAACCAGGCCATAGGGAAGGTAAAGGTGCAGTGGGAGTATTACAGACCTGAAGAGGCTACGTGGGAGCTGGAGGATGCCATGCGATTGACACATCCATTTTTGTTCAATCCTGCGGAACACTGAGGCGGTACCAGTGTAGCATTTTGTTCAAATTTTGTAAAGCACTGAGGACAGTGCTATTGAAGGGGGAGGGGAATGTAATACCCCAGTTTTAACCCTGCTTGCATTAAAATACATAGGATACATATGTTGTAAATAATCATGGTGCAGAGCTAAAGGCCATGGCCCCACCATAGATTTGGTTATGTTGTGTTTCTGATTAGGAATGGTCACCGATGGTATATCGGGACATGTAGCATATATTTAATTGTGGCATCATGTAAACATGCATTTTAATTAAATAACCCAACCAGCTATGTTCACAGCAACTAAATTGAGAAGGGGCATGATTCCAAAGGATAAGGAAAGGGGGATGTGGAACATTGAGTCACAGGGGGGAAAACTATGTGTCACCGCCACCCTTGGATATTTCCTTTGTTGTTAGTTGAGGCAGCGATTGGCTGGCAGGAAGACCACTACCATGCCCATGCTTGCTCTCCTCTCCATGATGTAGGGACCATTCTTCCCACTCCCTCGGATCGTGGTTGTTCGTCTTCCTCATGCAGGACGGGGATAAAACGTTTTACCATCCATTGTGTTGGGTTCGCCTCCTCTCTCTAGCGCTAATTGCCGGTTCATAATTATGTTCTTTACAACCCACGCAGAGAACCAACTTCAACCTCCACGCATTGGACGGTGTATTGTTGTATCCATCTTAGCGGATCGCAGCAGAAATTATTGGGATTTCTCCCCACTGATTTATGGGAGCGGTTTTTCCCCACGCATTGAGTTACCTGCAATGCAGAATTGGTAGAAGATCGGGGTGATATTTCCTGTGAATCCACACTGAGCTGTGAATGTTGGTCGTGTCTTTTAACCATTTTTCTGGTTGGTGTAAGTCTCGCAGTGATAGTATTAAAGATTGGTTGCTGTGTATTCATGTGAGTGTGTTAACTGTTGTTTTCCACAATGGCTTGACTGTGTTTTTCCCTGTAAACACTTGAATAGCTATTTGGCTACTTGCATGCAGTGGATTTGTCCCCGGACTATTTGGGGTTGGTGAATGAGGGCCTGAAGTGCTTGATAAACCTGGTGGGTTGAGAACCACACAGACAGAGCCACTGAGCTGGATTTCTTCTCCACAGCCCCGTAAGAGCACTAGAGGGAAGATCAGGGTCTGAGGGACTACGTTGCAGAGAAGGGACTGACTTCCTTGTGTTGGGTGTGTGTGGATGTTCTAGAATCCAGGATGGTCGCGGTGTTGGTGTCTGCAGCTCTTCAGTGATCTCACCAGCTTAGCATTAGCCTTTCCCAGCTCCTGGATGGCCTAAAAAACTCAACTGTGTTGGCTTGGCTGAACTGTGTACCCTTGTGGTGTTGTTACCTTGGCTATGTGTAAGCCTGTAGTTCCTTATTCCTTGAAGAATCATGCCCAGCTTGGGGGTGGCAGCGTTGCTGAGAGATTAAGGAGCACGCTGGCCTATGGTTGGGTGGAACGTTGCAGTGATGTAGCTGGTTGCGGAACGAGCTCTTTATAAGATAAGTAATTTTGGCTATTTTACTTCTGAAATCCTATTTACTATTAATGATCGTGATGAACATGTTGAATGCTTGTACGAATGTATGTTGCTTTCGCTGTGTATGATAAATGTTCATGTATGTATGTTCTAGTTCAAAGCATTCTCCTTCAGCATTTCATATGAACGTACATGTTCATGGGGCTCTTAGCCTAGATCGTTAACGCTATGGTACTGTCCTCTTCGCCAGTCAAAGGGTCGGTGACGTTACACATGCATTGAATGTAGGGAGTAACAACTTGATTACAACAGTACATTACACTTATTTTTGGGTGAGCTACATCAAATAAAGTTTTGAGAAGTTTCTTATCTGATTTCTGAGTAGTCCATAGTCCTGAGGTTTGAGAGAGTCAAAAATTTTCAAGCTAGTGAAAAGTGAGCTCTGATTTTTTCACTGAGGTGAGGTAAATTCGTGGGTAAAAGGAGTAGTAATAGATGACAAAAAGAAGTGTTACATTTCTCCATCTACAAGAGTAGGGAATCAAACCACATATGATTAGTGAACAAAAGGAAAATCGGTTTCTAGTCCTTTCCCCATTTGGGTCTGTTATTAACTGAGATTGAACTCAATGCAACTTACTAAGACTGAATGAGACTTGGTACCTGGTCCACAGAACTAGGGATCTAACCTATATATGATTGATGAAGTGAAGGAAACTTGGTGTCTAGTGCTTTCTCCAATTTTCTTTGTTATTGATTGAGTTTTAACTCTAGGGATTGAACCTATATATGATTGGTGAAGTGAAGGAACTTTGGTGTCTAGTGTTTTCTACAGTTTGCTTTGCTATTGACTGAGTTTGAACCCATCCTTACTCGTATGTACACAAGGAATTTGAACCAACCTCCAAAGTCCCCTTCAAATAATACTTCTTGAACAAGCTATGTCCAAAGGAAGTTGAACCAACAGAGTGATGTCTAAGTAGAAGCGCAACAAATTAAGTGAGTCCACATACTAGCTTCTAAAGGATTTTTTTAAAGGAAACTTCCTCAATAATTCATGTCCACGAAGAAGTTGGAAACCCACATGCAATCAAGATATTTCCACAAACTAATCCAATCAATTTCTAAAAGCTACCAAGAGACAAACATACAAGGGTATGGCCTCAAATGTGGACGATAGAAGTAACTTCGAACTAACACAGAATCTCCATGTTAGTTTACCTCCAAATGATGTTAGATTTTTATCATTTAAGCAATATGATATTAGGATCTTATCTGATAGAATAACATGCACAACAATAATCACAAGAGACAAGAGACACAAAGAGGTTTCCTCGAGGAAACCATAAAGGAGAAAAACCCTGCAACTTCCTCAACGATACAATGAGCACCAATGAAAAAAGTAAAACCCAAAGAGAGAAATATGATCTCTGACAGATGTTCTCTCTCTCATTTGTGTGAGCTCCTCTTCTCTCACTCATGTACTACAATTGAGTGAGTGTGTGTCTCAAATAGAGAGGCTCACTCTCTATTTATACTAGTTTTCCACTTGACAACTACTTACTAGGGCCGACTTCATTGGGAGAGTCTAATAACCCTAGTACCCCTTAAATGTGGGGACTATTTCCCCAACTTACAACTGAGGGTTAACATCTATGAGTTTACATGACTTGATTACATTAATGATTCTCCCAATAGGAACATCGGGGTACAAAGAAATACAACATATAAAATATACAAATGAATACATTCCAAAGTTACAAATACATCAACAGTCCCTCTTAATTAGGAAGGTATTCTCTTGACACAATTCATCAAAACATGTATTCGTCATTGGATCATTCATCAAAGCTGGATCATCATTAAATCTGGATCATCATCATCATCTTTGTTCCTGCTATCTCAAGCAAATGGTGCTATCACTCAATTGTACTCATCATAGGAAGTTGTACAGAGCCAGTCCTTTTTCATGTTGGTTGTAGGCCTAGTCTCTATGTAGGTATTCATCTTCAGCACTTATATCTGACCATGGGAGGCTCAAGCTACCACCATGTTAGAAATGCCCAGCACTTACATCTGATCATAGGAGGCCTAGCCTGCCACCATGTCAAAAAGGCCCAACACTTACATCCGACCATGGGAGGCCTAGCTTGCCACCATGTCAAAAAGGCTCAACACTTACATTTGAACATGGGAGGCCCAGCCTGCCACCATGTTAGAAAGACTCTACACTTCTATATGACCATGGGAGGCCCAACCTGCCACCATGTCAGAAAGGCTCCAACGCTTACATCTGACCATGGGAGGCCCAGCTTGCCACCATGTCAGAAAGGCTCATCACTTACATTTGACCATGGGAGGCCTAGCCTGCCACCATGTCAGAAAGGCTATGCGCTTACATCCAACCATGGGACGCCCATCCCACCACCATGTTGAAAAGGATCTGCACTTACATCCAACCATGGGAGGCCCAGCCCGCCACCATGTCGAAAAGGCTCAGCACTTACATCCGACCATGGAAGGCCCAGCCTGCCACCATGTCGAAAAGGATCAACACTTACATCTAACCATGGGAGGAACACATCCTACCACCATGTCAGAACTGATCTTAGACTCATCATTTCCCCTTGGAAGGAACCTCTATCTGGAGAACACCAAGCTTCTCCCTTAAGTAATCAAACTTCACTATGGCTAATGTCTTGGTCAACACATCAGCTATATTCTCATATGTTGCAACATACTATAGCTTCATTGCTCCTCTCTGCACCATATCCCTGATATAATGATATTTGATATCGATATGCTTCGACTTGTCATGGAACACCGGGTTCTCTAACAACTTCACACAACTCTGGTTGTCGCAATATATACAAGTAGCATCTAACTGGAGATCAAAAAAATCATATAGTAGTTTCCTCAGCCACACTGCTTCACAAATAGCTGAACAAGATGCGACATACTCTACTTCGGATGTACTTAGTGCCACGCAGGATTGCTTCCTGCTAAACCAAGAGATCACACCTAATCCCATTCTGAAGCAGCACTCTGAAGTGCTCTTCCTATCAATGGCATTTCCTTCCCAATTCGAATCCACATAACCTTCCAGGTTAATATTTTGATTCACCTCATACTTGAGCCCATAATCAACTGTACCATTCATGTACCTCAGAATATGCTTTGCAGTAATCAGGTGAACATGTCTCGGATTTGTCAGGAACTGGCTCAATGTGTTCACAACAAAGTAAATATCTGGTATCGTATTTGTTAGGTAAATCAAAGACTCAATCATATGATGATGCATCGTAGCATCAAATCACTCTGATGAAGCATCACTCAATAGCTTCAGGTTCGATGACATAGGTGTGGTCATGGCCTTGTAGTCCATCATCTCGAACCTCTTCAAGATCTCTACTACATACTTCCCTTGTCCTAGGGAGATTCCATCTGCATTCTGGCACACCTCCATGCCTAGAAAGTAGTGCACATACCAAATTCTTTCATTTCGAACTTGGTAGCAATATTCCTCTTCATGTCATAGATCAACCCATCCTCACCTATCACAAACAAGTCATCTACATACAGTAGGATTATTACTGGGTTCCCTTCCTCAACCTTGAGTAAGGGTTGGAATTCGCTTTACTCTTGGAAAAGACCAAGCTAGTTAGGGAGCTTTCAATTCTACCGTACCATGTCCTGGGTTCCTATTTCAAACCATACAGGGCCTTCTTCAATTTGCACAAATGAGTCTCCCTATCATGTGTCTCAAAATCGAGTGGCTGCTCCACATACACTTCCTCTTCTACTACACCATTCAAGAAAGAAGTCTTGACATCGATCTGGTGTATCTTCCATTTCATTACTGCATTCATGGAAAGTACTGATATGATGGAAGTGTATCTGGATAGAGATGTGAAATTCTCCTCATAATCTATCCCTTCTTTCTGAGAGAAGCCATGTGTGACAAATATTGCTTTATATCTCTCTATGCTGCCATCTGCAGCATGCTTGATCTTTTAGACCCACTTGGAAGTCACAACAAACTTCCCCTCTGGTATTGGGACAACATCCCAGACATCATTCTTTATGATCGACTGGTACTCCTCAATCATAGAATCCTTCCATTCTTTTTTTTCTACCTCTTCTTCATAGTTGAAAGGTTCTTTATTAATGATGTCACATAATAGGGCTACATGATCGAAGTAGGACCTAGTTCTCTTCCTTTCTCTGTGCATTTCTTCTGGATCTCCATATCTTTCTATACCTTGGATAGCATCTCGTACCCATGTAGGTTTCCTTTTGTAAGGATTATTCTCTTAGGGTGGATCTATAGGTTCCTGGGGTTGTTCTATTTCTCAATATTCTTCTAGAGTTGCTTCGTTCAAAGTTGTATCTTGGATCCTCGGTACTTCTGTTTCTTCAAGTTCTGTAATAGGTATTTTTCTGGATTTGTTGTAAGTAGAGTCTTCTTCAAATATCACATCTCTGCTGATGTCAATCTTCTTGAATCCTAGGAAGTATATTCTGTAAGCCTTCGAGCTTTCACTATATCCCACAAATATACCCTTCTTTCCTGAAGAATCTAACTTTGTCCTCTTTTTTTTCAGAATTTGTATGCACACTGAACAACCAAATATTTTGAGATGTGTGAATTATGGTTTCTTTCCAGAGAATAATTCTTCAGGCGTCTTATTCTCAAGTACTCTATGTGGAGTATGCTTTTGTACATACACCGCTGTCCTAGCAGCTTCTGCCCATAGATGCATGGGAAGATCTTGATCATGAAGCATTGCCCTTGCTTCTTCCATAATCGTTCTATTATTCCTTTCTACAACTACATTTTGTTGTGGATTATATGGAGTGGTCAACTCCCTCTTAATCCCTGAATCTCTCCATAATTCCTTGAATTCATCTTATGTGAATTCCCCACCATTTTCTAATCGAAAGGTCTTGATTTTCTTCTCTGTGTGGTTCTCTATCAAGGCTTTGAATTCTTTGAAATTACTGAATACTTCATCCTTGATTTTCAAGAAACATATCCATCTCTTCCTAGAAAAATCATCAATGAAATAAACTTAATATACATACCCACTCAATGAACTGAATGACATCGGACCGCATACATCGGAGTGGATGATTTCCAAGATTACTTTTGCCTATCTCTCGCTACTTGGAAATGTCTTCTTTGTGTTGTTTGCTTTCGCAAATCCTTTGCAAACACCTTCATGTTTTTCCTGTATTTCTAGAATACCTTCAACAACTTTACTTGCAAGTGGTAGTGCCCTGTAGTGCACATGTACAATCCTTCTATGCCATATTTCACTTGGCTCTACTGAATTATGAATCAAGGCTTGTTCCGGTTGGCCCTTTAGCTTGTATAATCCTTCCTCTTTCTCTCTAATCACTACTGCATCATCTATAGTCTTTCTCTTTGTCCACATAAGTACTTCTACATCTACAAATGAAACCATCATGCCTTTTGCATCCAATGCAGATATGGAGAGGAGATTATTCTTTAGTCCTGGTACAAACTATTAATTTGTCATAGTGGTCTAGGAACTTAAAACACAGTCTCACAAAGAATTCAGACAAATATGCATAAAATTGGAAAAATGGTGCTGCAATGGAAGTAGCAGCTTTGTATAATCAAATGAAAGAATGATGATACAATACAATTATCATGCCAGATGCATGAATGCCAAGCCAATTTGAATTCCCAAGGAGGTCATTCGAATTGAATGAGTGAGTCTAACTTAACTGAATGTAAGCCACAACGAACACTCAAGTTAACCACTAATCAAAACCCACTCATTTGAGTCCTAACTGAAATCAGAGTGCAATAAATGTTTGAGTCTAACTGAAAGTAGCTCAGACACATGTCACTGCAATCCAACCAACAAGTGGTAGCGCATCAATAACTCCAATGAACCCCAATGAGGTTAACTGAAGTCTAACTGGCCATCAGAAGTGGTTGGAGGCACCCCTGTTGATTTCAGTTCATTAAATATTAATTAAATAATCAATTTAATGAAGGAGGTGCCTTCACTGCTCTGTTTAACTGATTGTATCCATCAGTTATCAATTAAGTGCATTTATGACACTAAGATCACCCTCGGAGTGCTCGAGTTAGCCTCCCTGAATGAAGGAGAAGGATTAATTGGCCTCCTTGACTGAAGGTAGGCATGGGTGTGCTCATGCTGATGTCATACAATGCTCCTCTGATGTCAATTAAGTCAAAAAACTTAGGATAGTGGTTTAACTAGGCCAAATTGACCAAAATGAGTGTGTATGGTGGTAAATGTCTCCAACACCCCCCCTTAAGTTATACTCAGGAGAAGTAGAAAAAATAAAGTGCATAAGAATGCTAGGGCCTTGGAAACAAGGCCATAAGTCACCCTGTACAATACTGAAACTCAAACAATGCTCAAAACAAACTAAGTGAGGAAAAGAGTGAAAACCCAGTGGGAAACCCCCCCCCCCCCCCTCAAGTTGAACATTGGAAGTAGTTGGATCACCCTGATGAACTCACCCGCAATAGTGAACGAAGGTAAGTGAACTTCTTTTCTAAAAATATCTTGGTGAAGATGTTTGCAATCTTCTCATCAGTCGGGCAGTATTGCAGAATGATGGTCATGTTATGCAATAGCTCCCTGATATAGTACATGTGTATCTCTACATGCTTGGTCCTCTGCCTGGTAACTGGATCTATGGATATCTTAATAGCACTTTGATTGTCAAAGAAGAGGACAGTGGACAAAGTACTACCAAGATCAAACCCTGAAAGAATGACTTGCAACCAAACAGCTTGGATGCATTAAGCATTCACCGCTCCTCGATACTCGGCCTCTGTTGAAGACAATGCTATGGCGGCCTACTTTTTTCTAGACCAGCAAATGGGGCCACCACCAAACATGAAGACATATCCAGAAGTATACTTTCGATCAATAGAATCACCCGCCCAATCAGAATCTGTGTATCCAACCAACTCTAGCTCGGAGTCTACAACATAGTGAATGTCGTAGGTCCTGGTTCCCTGAATGTACTGGAGGATCCTCTTGGTTTCCTTCCAATGAAGACCATGGGGCTGCTACATGTATGTTGATACAACATTCACGGCATAACATATATCAGGCTGAGAATGAGTCAAGCACAAAAAGCTACCTATAATAACCCAAAATTTCGTAAAAATTTAATTTTTTTTAAAGTGACATAAAATGTCTAAAGTCGCAGCTAAGTAACTACTAATGGTTAGCGGAAACTGAAATAGTTTATGAAAGACTAAGGTATTGCTTCTTTAAAAGAACCTGTAACTAATGGTTGTAATCTTAAACACCTATGTTGGTACTATTAATGACTTAACAACTTTAGTTTTATCAGAGTTAGAAAAGAACTTGCATTTTGCTGTTGCTAGATATACTGAAGATTAACTTTTGTCAAGTAGGTAAGAATTCTTGTATGAGATCAGGGCTTACTTAGCGTTCTGCTAACTCAATTGGATTGTTGGTTCCTTATAGGTTTAGCAGGTAAGCATAAGATCCAGTAGGTTTATTTAAAATTACATCGAGAAAAATTACTTTCCTAGCATAGTTAAGATGCTAGTTTAAGAAAAGGTTAAATATGTTGCTTGTCTTCAAGGAGGTGATGTAATTTATTTTTCGTTGTTATAAATCTATAATTGTATTTATAACTAATTCCATAATGAATTTCTATCAAAATCATAAACAATGGTTTAAATTGCAAGAGCAAGTACCTACCAAAGTTTCTTCAATCGTAAGAAGATTATTTTCTAAAAGTCTAAAGAATATGGTTTGGTTTTCTTGTGTTTACAGTACTGGTTATTTATAAATTCCCATAGAGAGAATAGAGCTCATGGTTTTGGGTTTAAATTCACTTCAAACTGTTTAGTGATCTCACAACTATTCTCATTTCAATACTCAAAAGATGTCCTTCTCTTAAAGCATGATCAAGTTACTTATGTTTTTCAATTATGATTTTAACAATGAGTTATTAGGAAATTATCAGAATTCTCTAACAATGTTAGTCTTCAGTTTCTTGAGCACTCCTTTAACAAAACATTATGAAGGTTATGTTTTTAGAGGTTTATGGCTTTTACTTTTTACTATAGTAGTAATCTATAATATAACCATCTTATAACTCTTTACTATTTCTAAAATCACGTCATCTATTCGACTTGTATGAAAGCATGAAGATTTTCTTAGGCTAACAATAGTATTCAAGTTATAACAATAGTATTCAAGTTATAAACTAAGGTAGAATGCCTACTAAACAAACTACTATGATGAAATTGAATGATGGAAAATCATAATTTATAGTTTAAACCTATACTTTGCTAAATTCCAAGGCATAATATATATATCATTGGCAATCATATATCGTATAGTGTTGAATGATTGTTTGTAAATTGTTTTATGCAGTGCTGACCATAGGTTTCAACCCACGCTTGTTGAAATTATTTGGAAGGGCACGTGGATTGTTTGCATCCACTCAAGGGTTGACTTAAAACCTTGAAACCCTTCTTCATTTGCATTGAAAATCGTGGGTTCCACCTTTGTACTGGTCGGGCTGAGAGCTCGCGGCCATGAGAGGCCTGTAACCATCTCCAAATAATGGGAATTTCACCTAAAACTTCTATGCCGTGACTATTGGGAGAATTCGTTGATGGCTTGGTCTCTTTGAGTGTTGAAATTTACAAGGTGAGTGTGGTTTTTGGCTTTTCATTGTGGCTCGAAGACTGTACTTGTCTCAATCCTGCAACTCTTCACCCATAGCTTCAGCCTTCGTATACTTGATTCGATTTATTGTGTTTCCTTCATAGAGGTGACTTCAAGGATTCTTGCCTTTCGATTTTGGTGCCAATACAACCTGGTGTGGCCATTTCTCCTCAGCTTCAGCTCCAAGTTTCCACAGGTAAAGATTTACCCTAAAACTCCGGTTTAAATTTGTTTTTCTTACGAGGGTTTTTACAAATTTCAAGCAAACAAGTATTTATAATAATATGGTTTGATTCTTGCAGGTTATTGCTCCTGGTTCCAACGATGTAGGTGAATGCGAGCTCACCCTTCAGTATTTCATGGGAAAACAAAATGGTAAGCCCCGGTTTCAATGAGGGTTTCTTCCTGCATCACGTTGTGGTTGTTGGAAGTTGGTTCTTGTGGTTGAAATGGCATGGCCTTGGTTCTCTATTAGCTTTAGTTTCCTAGCCTATTTGTTATTTGTAAAAGTTTGAAAAACCCTTAAAGGGTACTTCATGCAAAGGTGAAGAAGGCTTTGGAAGCCATGATGGAAAGTGGTTTTTATTTGGTTTTTTCAGCCTTATGGCCTGAATAATGTAATTGCTTCCATTTTGAAACAAAAGAGCCCAGCTCTGAACTCAAAGAGGCTTGTCGACCTCTGTCTAGTTTATTTTAGTTTTTATAGTAGATTTTAATAGGTGAAGAAAGACTGTGAAACAATTAGGATTGTAAATGGGAACAAGATTTTTCTCTTGTCAGTAAATTATGGATACTTGTTTAATATATACATATATATTTTGCATAGTTTGGTTTAATTAACAGGTCTGAGCCTTGACCCTTTAATTTTAAAGGTTGTAAGCCATTCCTTATTATTTGATTTAGTTCTTGCAACTGTTTATGTAATATTTGATTATTAAATTTTGTTTTGAATAAGTTGTTCGTTTAATAATTTAAATTATTACCCTGTATTTATAAGGATTTCCAATGCACAGTTTATGGGAAAAATTACTGTGTTTAAGAGTAATATTTCAGTCTGTTTTTGGCTCAAAAGGGTTAATTAATAAGTAAACCCTACAGTTCGATAATAGCATTATTATACTTAGTAATTATTATCTCTCTTTATTTAATGTTTTCTTCAATGATTTTAACAGCTTATTTTCAATTCTCATCTAAGAAGGATTAGGGTTTATTGCTGCATACTTGTGAAAATGATATATTTATCTTTCAATAACTTATGTGGTTCTAATTAGGTTATAGTAGAATCTTTCTGTTTAGAACATAGACACATAGTGTTTGGAAATCAAAGTTATAAAAATGTTTTGCAATTTCTCTTTACATGGTTCTTAGATGTTAGCCTGTTTACTATACTTATGTTTATTTATTAAACTTGTAATTTCTGTGTTTTATAAAGAATACTAATATTAGTATTAGTTCTATCAATAATACAATTACTAATATTTTTACATACCTATCTTTTAGTTTTTATCTGAAATAAATACATTTAATACAAACAATATTTACTACTTCTTTACAGTAGAAATCATAAGCAAACTACAGTAAAATGTAGTTACAATTTTCATTCATGTGAAAAGAATCATCATATTCACCTAAACACCCAGTTGTACTAGAGTACTTCTTGAGTCAGGCATGGAAAAATACAATATGGAAATTCTAATTCTATCTGTTTCTCATTCTGCATATTTTTACTATTTCTAACATAAACTGCAAATTACCAAGTCTAACATTACATAGTTACTCCTTTCTTCACAAACCCTAATTAAATACTAACATGCCTGTATTTAAAAACTAGTAAACATTTTACTGAGGACGGTAAATACAAATAACATAAAGACAAATAGAACTTGTCAATGATAAGACGACAACAGCTTAAGGAGGTTGTTCCTCCCAACCAATCTCCTGGAGAGCGCTCAGACAATGCTTCCTCAGGACCCACGCGCTTGTTCCTGGTCTTTTTGGTAGAGAAATGGGTGGAGAATATAACTTTAAGAACCTTGTCACCTGACTGGTCCAATTACTTCAGTAATTAAAATCTTCTCACAGCAGTATGAGCTTCAGCCTAAAAGCTGCAATAAGTTCAGTCTCAGCAGTTAACCCCTCAAACTCACTTCAGTAATCCCCTCTTTTGAATTTATCTTGAGTAAATTCATTCACCCTGAATGATCACCTCTAGAATGAGTAGCCTCAGTTGTCTTCAATGGGAAATGTTATAGAGATGCCTAGGTCTTCTGGGTTAGTTTTCATTTAATGAGCCACCTGCTCCAATTCCACTTTCTTGGGGAATCATGACCACAAATATAGGGAAGTTGCCACCTGAAACAGTTGGAAGTAGTTTGAGGATGCTGCCACTTGTCAGTGTACTCTCTTCCCAGTCTCCTCCACCAATTGACCAGTAAACACCCTTTTAACAGCTTCCCTAAGTTGTTGTCTCATCATTTATTTATTTATAAATAAAATATTCTGAATTACATTAATTATTCTTGACCCCACTGGGTCATCAAATACAAACTTAGCATAAAATATAACACAAGGTTCCTCAAATAACATTAAATTGTTTTTGCAAATTGGGGCATGTGACACTACCAATCAGCTGTCGAAAAATAGTGCAGTCCATGGGAGGTGTGCTTTTTCCTTCTTCAAGGATGATCCCTGAAAGGAAAGGGAATGGAGTAGCTCTACATTCAGCCATGTTAAACTTGAATAATAGGTCTGATATGTATTTGGACTGAGTGACCATTATCCCAACAAAATTTTGCTCAATTTCGAGCCCCAAATCGCTCATTTCAAATGCATTGTGGAGAGCAGTTTTGATGACTGAAATAGAAGCAACTGTGCTACATGTGATCAGTAAGTCATCAACATATAAAACAATAATAATGAAATGACTATCATACTTCTATATATACACATTTTTATCTGATTTATACCTTTGGAAGTTTTGCGAGAGAAGGAAGGCATCCATCTTGGAATACCACTCTCTTGGGGCTTGTTTTAACCCGTATAGTGACTTCTTTAGCTTGCAAACCAAAGATGGATCAGAAATGTAGCCCTCAGGCTGCTTCATGTATATATCCTCATGAATATATCCATGCATAAATGCTTACTTAACATCCATATGATGCACTTCCCAGTGCTTAGATGCTGAAATTGCCAAAACTAGGCAGATGGAATCCATTTTTGCAACCGGTGCATAAGTCTCATGGTAGTTGACACCTTGGACCTGGGAGAAACCTTTTGCCACCAACCTTGCATTATATTTTTAGGTTTTTCCATTTGCAGCAACCTTAGTCTGAAACACTGTTGGCTGCTTAAGGGCAGACCTGTGTTCTTATATTATTATCTTAACCAACGAAAAGACCCACAGTGTTGGCCCTTTCGGCAACAACCTGTGAACAGGTTGTAGTCTCACCAGAAATAGCTATGGGGTGCCGTAGAATCAGGTTTCTGTAGGAAAAAGAGGGATATTACTATACCTTTAGCCTTAAAAAATATTAATCATACAACACAGAGCTTCGATAGTCACTTGATTAGCTTCGCAGTTTAGATAAACAGACAGTTACTTGCTCAAGCCTTAACTGGGAATTCACAGCGAAGTTAATTCTAAACAATATATCTTACTTATCATTCACCTACTTATCAATTGCATAAAACAAAATATCACAAAACAAAAAGGAACCACCACAACACAAGATGTACGTGGTTCACCCCTAGTGTAGGGGCTACGTCCACAGAACTGCGTTTTATTCAACTCTTTACAAACAACAGTTCTGATCTGTGCACTCAGCTGCAGAAGTCGTCCATGCACATAGCTGGGACTTAACCTTAAACCCAAAATAGGCCTTAGCTTCTTTGCATCAAATTATTATCATACCAAAAACCTTCAAAAAAAAGATCTTTCTCCTTTACATAAGTGCCTATTTATACTAGTGCACTATTACAATACCATGTGCTTAAACCATGGGATTAAAAATCATGAGTTTAAACCAAGGGTTATTTACAAAAAGAGGGGCTTCGACCCAACCCCGAAACCCCTAAGACTATTTTGGACCGCAACTCCACTTACAAGCTTCGCACCAAAACCGTGGAGTTGCCAAAATTAAGGACCTTCAAGGTCCGCACCCCAACAGGCCCCTAAGACTCACCAGTGTCCCGTCCCGGGACACTCTGCTGCTTTTCGGGTGGGAGAATCTTGTTGGAGAAGATAGTGAACTGCTTGTTGAGGCTGTGCATGATATCTTCAGCTGCTTGCTCCTTCTCTACTATCTCCTGCAACATTGCTGCAGATGCTTCGCTGGCCTTTTCCTGTGCGAATGCATCATATTCCTTCAAAACTTTGAGCTGATTGTCTGCAGCAGTGCTCAACTCCAAGGCCTCATTAATGAGGGGCTGCACAGAGTTCACCAATAGTGATTCTTTCCTTCTGTAAGCTTCAATTTCATGCTGGAGCTCATTGCTGTGCTTCACCTTAAGCATCTTCTGCATTGGAGGCACTGTTTTGATTTCCGCCTTTACTGCATCCAGCTCTGTCTGTCGTTGCTTAATGGTTTCTTGTAGATTTTCTACTTCTGGGTTGTCTTGCAAGTTCACCCAAGCCTCGATGCTTTCATCTAGCATCTTTGATGCGTTGCTCACAAGATCTGAGATCTTCATTGCTGAGGCCTGGATATCTCTGCGGCGCTACTCCCTGACCTCTGGTGGACTCTCAGGAATGATGCGAAGTTGAAGCTCTGCAATCTGAGCCTCATGCTCTTCTTTCATCTTTTCTATCAGACTTCGAGACTGTTGTGCATAGTATTTCAGCTTGGCGATCCTCTGCTCTGGTTCTTCTTCAGGCTGCATGTCGAAGTCAGGGAGACTTCGACACGCATCATCCAATACTCGCGCCAGGGCAGCCTACTTGCTTTCTACTTCCCTCTTCTTTTTCTCAGCTTCTTCCAACTGCGATGCAAGGCTCTCACTCTGCTTCGTGGAATTTTCCAACTTCCTGTGTGAGTAGTTGTCGCGTTCTCGGATTTCGTTCATAATTGCTAATTGGCACAGATGCAGCTCCGGCATAGACAACTTGGCGTAGTCTATCTCAACAGTCATACTCATCTGCGATCGAGATGCTATGTCAATTATTATGAGGGATGCACTTGGGACTTGTCCTCTGTTATTTCTGGCTGTCCATTGTCTTGTATCTAGCTGCGCGCTTGCTGGGGCACTGCTTGCTGCAGTGCCAGTTGCTGATCTTTCTGCTAACGTCTTCAGTTCTTCAATTCGTTGCGGTACGCCAGTGAGCGCATCAAGGTGCGTAGCTGCAAACTCTGACCATTTTTTGGTTAATAATTCCGTAGACTTTGTCAGAGCCTGATCAAGCTATTCAATCGTCACAACGGGCTCTTCAACAATATTCTTTCCCTTTGACGCCTTAGCTTTCTTTCTCGATGAAGGATTCGTCACTTCCTCTGCTTTGGGAGACTTGCGCTTATCTGGGCGATTGGGGTCTGAAATGGTTTTGACCGATTCTTCTTCTTCTTCATCAGGTCCATCATCTCCACCCTGGTCATCTCCGCTCTGCTCTGACTCAGATTTTTCATCGCTTTCTTCGAGTGGGTCATTCTGTTGCGTCTGACTAGGACCCGCGCCCACATCTGTCACTGGGGGGATTGGTATGCTGGGCCTTGTTCCTGCGTCCTTCATCCATTTAGCTGGCCATTGCTTTACTACTACGAGGATGTCTTCCTCATTCACCACGTATGGCAAATTTGACCATTTGTGCTTGCTATCTGTGCGGGCCTGGATGAAGACATGATGCATGTTAGCCCTTAAGTTGGCCACTCTCGCATACTGAGAAAATATCTCATTACTGAGCCGCGGTTTCTTCAGGATCTCATAGGAAATATTCATTACGTAGAAGGAAAACACGTAGTTAGTCATCTGCTGGAAGGTTTTATCCTGTGATACCCACATAGATGCGTATCTTGCTGCTCTAGGCATGTGCGGAGGCACATCAACAAACTATGCCTCGGTAGGTTCTTTCCATCCTACCAGTGCAATAAGCACTAACTACCATGAGTAGTGAAAGGTTCTACCTTTCTCCTACGCATCGCGGACATCTTCAAGGAATTATCACACAATGTACTTTGCCCATTTGTAACTGTAGCCTTCGGCACAGTTCACAACAATACTAACAATCGGCGTAGGGACTTCATTCGGTCTACACTTCCGCATTAGCTTGCATGCTAGTAGTTCTACGGCGAAGTGAATGTTTTGATTCTGAATGGTCGAGGTTTGATACCCTCGCTTTCCTTTCGTCAGCCCGAAGCATTCCTTCATGCTCTGTGCCAGCTTCGTGTCTTCATGCTTTCCCACGAACTCAATGCTAGGATCAGGCCCTTCCTTCGGCAAGCCTGTGATCAGGTGAATGAGTTCTCCATCAATGATGATTTTTTGGTTTCCTATCCATAGGTGCCCATCATCCACCAACGCCAATAATTGCTTGACCACCACGGTCACCTACGTGCTCCGACCAAAGTGGGGAACATTCAACATCTTCAACAAGCCGGCTTGCTCCAAGCCAGCATCCCATTGTTTCACTTCCAGTAGCGTCGTACCAGTCTCTGGATAATGGACAGAGTGGAGGTATTTCCCTGGTGTGAACTGCAAAAATTTCCCATGATCATTTGTATCATGGTCTGCGTACTTCAGCCGGTCTATTTTTCCTGTCATTGTTCCAACCAGCTGCACACCTTGTGGCAGCGACGGGGTGCATAATGTGAACTTGGCTGGCCGCTGAGGTGGTTGAACTCCTGGTCGCACAGGCAGAAGATATGGTGGACGCTGCAGTGCAACGTTCTCATCCTCACCAATGCCTTTGAATTCTCCAGGAGGATTCATCACGGGATCCTCTAGTGTCTTCCTTGATGGATGGTGCCTCTCTTCGTTCTGCTTAGAACAAACTTCTTTTGGTTGATCGTGTCTGCATTGGATGACTCGACGCTGGGGGAGTCTCTTCACAAGGTGCAGATGTAGGTGGATTTCTCATAAGGTTTTGCAAACCCCTCTCTATGAATTCGCTCAACAATTCCTGGACTTCGCGATCAGATGACATGGACTGCACTGCAAAACTCAAGAAAATGCATAATGCGAAATTCACCGGTCTGGGTGACTTCTTATAGAATCCAATGACCAATTTTGTCATAACTGTGCATTAAAGACACCAAATCTGATAGAGATGCTGCAGATCTTACCCAAATGGCACTAGATTTCCTCAAAATCTCATCATTATAGGTAGTTAATATAGTTAACGTACCGGCACCGCCAAATCTGATTTTTTCCAACGGTCACATTTTCAGCTTCGACACACCTTTCATCTTCGGCACAATCACTGACTTCAGCTTCGCCACAATAAGGACCTTCGACCCACGACATAATTTCTTCCACAACCTTCGACACTTCCAACAATCTGCCACATCTTCTCTAAGAATAGCTTCATTATAGTCTAGTACCTAATTTCAACTGTTCTTGGTACTTAGACTCTACTTCTTGCTATTAGTTTGGGTTAGGGGGTTCAGGCTTGTTCCTATACTTCTTTAATCTACTTCCATTCACCATGGAGGGAAAAATTTCTCCATTCAATTTAGCTAACTGAACTGTGCCACCATCAGTAACTTTCTGAACTATGTATGGTCCTTTCCAATGTGTCTTGAACTTACCTGGGAACTTCATGAATTTACTGTCGTACAAGAGCCCAAGATCACCATTCTGGAACTGCTTCTTCTTAATGTGTCTATCATGCCATGCTTTTTCTCTAGCTTTCTGCACTTGGTGCTGGAAACCTGCAATGAATCTGTCTTCTTCTAGTTTCAGTATCTTCGCCAGCCTTTCATTTAACATAGCTGGATTATCCATCCCTGTGAACGAAGATATTCTGAGGCTAGGAACAATGTATTCCATGGGCATAACTGTTTCTTGTCCATATACCAGCCTAAAAGGTGTATGGCTTGTCAACTTCTTGCAAGTGGTTCTATAAACCCATAATACTGCTGGAATTCTGAGATCCCAATCATTCCTGTTAACATTGCAAACCTTCGTCAGAGCGTGCTGAAGAATCTTGTTAAAGGCTTTGACAGTTCCATTTTCTTGAGGATGGTAGGCAGTACTCTTCTGATGATATACTTGAAATTCTTCGGTCAATGCTTCGATAGTCCTATTCAGAAAATGTGATCCTTGATCACTCATGAGAATTCTAGGACATCCAAACCTTGACAAAATATTATCAAAGATGAACTTTGCAGCTGTAACGGTGCTACAGTCCTTGACTGGTTGAGCTTTGGCCCAACGAGTGAGGTAATCAGTTGTTGTAACAATGTATCTTGCTCTAGATTTCTTTGCAGGGGGATTTATTGGTCCAACAAAATCAATAGCCCATTTGTCAAATGCTTGTAAAGTTACCTGTGGAACCAAAGGCATCTCATCCCTCTTGGATGGTTTACCTGTCCTCTAACAGATGTCACAGCTATGGCAATACTCTCTTGCACCTTATGAATTGTAGGACACCACAACCCAGCTGTCAGAATCTTCTGTGCTATAACTTTTCCTGCAAAATGACCTCCTACTGCTCCAAAATGTGCCTCAGCCAAAATCAATGGCTTTTCATGCTCCAAGACACATCTGTGCAGTATTTCATCTAGTCCCATCTTATATAGCTGTCCTGCTATCAAGGTAAATTCGGATGCTCTAACCACCAGCTGCTTCTTTTGCTGTGTTGTCATCTCAAAGGGTGCAAAACTTGTAGACAAGTACTGAACAATATCCTGAAAATAGTCATCAACCATCTAGATGGAAAACAACTGGGCATCAGGAAGACCTTCGTCCAAACTAGTGGATTCTTCTCTTGACTCGAGCCTCAACAAGTGGTCAGGCCCCAGGTTAAGTTTTCCTGGCTTAACTATGATCTCAAAGTCATACTCCTAAAATAAAATCAGCCATCTGCATATCCTTCCACCTAACACAGGCTTGTTAACCAAATACTTCAAAGCAGAATGGTCAGTGAACATCTTAAAATGAGATCCTAACAGATAATGTTGAAACTTCTGTAAGGCATAAACCATAGCTAGACCTTCTCGTTCTGTCATAGTATAATTCTTTTCTACTATGGGCAATTTTCTACTTGCAAAAGAAATAGGGTGATCAATATTTCCTTCACTTGACTGAGCCAATACTACACCTAAAGCAATGGAGGATGCATCGACATGAACATGAAACTCCTTTTTCCAATCAAGGAATACTAAGATAGGGGCTGTTACCATCTTTTCATTCAGAATGTCCATGCTTTCCTGACATTCAGATGTCCATTCGAACTTAATGTATTTCTTCAATGACTTTTCCATAGGGGTTGTAATCTGAGCATATCCTTTAATGAATTTCCTGTAATATCTAATATGGCCAAGCGTAGTGTGAAGTTGCTTAACAGAATTCGGTGGTGGTAAGTTCACAATAATGGCTATCTTCGTAGGATCCACCATCAATCCTTGCTTGCATACAATGTGACCTAACAGAATTCCAAAAGGTGCACAAAAGATACACTTCTTCAGGTTCAATGAAATCTGATGCTGTCTACACTTGTCCAGCATAAGCCTTAAATTGGCTATATGATCTTTTAATAAACCAAAGATAGTCCAATGATCAAATTAAACTTCTAAAAACTTGTGAATAAATTCCTTAAATGCGGATATGACTACTCTGGAAAACATAGCAGGTGCATTCTTCAATCCAAAAGGCATAACAGTGTACTGAAAAGATCCCATTTCTGTAGCAAAGGTTGTTTTATGTCGATCCTCTGGAGCAATTCCGATCTGATGGTAACCTGAAAATCCATCAGTGAAAGAATACACTTCTTAACCTCCGACATTGTCTAAAACTTCATCTGTAAAGGGAGTAGGGAAAGGATCATGTAAACAAGCATCATTCAGCTTCCTCAGATCAACACAGATTCTGATTTCTCCCTTGGTCTTCTTTTCTTGTACCACCATAGGGCTGACCCATTCGGATTCTTCGACAGGCTCAATGATTCCTACAGCGAGCATCTTATCTAACTCCATCCTGACTTTTTCTTTATACTTAGGATTCAGGCTATAAGGGCGCTGCTTCACAGGCTTCGCATCAGGTTTCAAAGGGATTTTTATCACTCCTATATCGCCAAGGATACCTTTCATTTCTGAGAACTTCGTCGGAAATAAGTCCTGCTACTCATGGAAGAGTTCAGTCACTTTGCTTACCATTTCTTCATCCCAGTAATCTCCAATGGTAGCGTACTTAGGAATTTCTTTTGATCCAATGTTTACTTTCCTTGTCTTCAAGGGCCGAGTTACTTCAGGTGCTTCGACTACTGGTCCATGTACTTCGCAGTGTCCTTCTAACTCAGGAATATTAATGTTGCACGGGTCGTCATCTTCATCGATGGCGAGGTTATAATATTCTACTGCATTAGCTTCTTGTTCCTTCCAATCAAGTTGGTGCTCGGCTATTTCTTTATCATCAAACACATTAGTATGGATCAACCTAATAGCTGCATCCAAAACAGGGCAATCCTCATTAATAGAAAATGTAAGCACAAAACTATCAACAAGGTTATCCCAACTTATAGTACCATGGCGAAGCTCAACCTCCGCATACCAGTTCTTTGCTACAGGTTCCAGAGTGTGTACAAACCTATGTACCCATTCTTCACAAGGTACATGCTTCCATGCTTCATAACACTGCTCCAAATGTTTCTGAGGGCTAGTCTTACCATATAATCTGCTTCGCACCTCCTGAGGTTGATCCATGAATCTCAGGAGAAGAAACTTTTGACAAGCTCTCCAACTATGAATATACTTTTTATGAGCATTCCACCATCTGGCAGCTACGACTCTGAATACTGAATCTAGAGTCTCCATTTTCTGTGAATCTGGTACTTTCTCTGAGAATTGTGCAATAAAATCTTCTGAGTTTGTCAAGCCATCAAAAATAGGGAAGATCTTTGTCTGTGATCCAACCCATCTGATAGACTTGGTAATTCTTGCACATCGGTGTCCATGTAGCTCATAAAGTCTATTCTGCCAATTCTCTAGGCCTTCATCGGAATCAGCCATGCAAGAACTATCACACTGCCAATCCATTATGCCTTCAGTAGTAGGGTTAACATAGTCTTCTTCTTTAGCTGTGATGTTGTAAATATGATCTTCATGTCTAACTGGCTCTGTATACCTTTCTCCTTGAGAAGGTTCTAACGGTACTATGACTCTCAAGCCTTTTCCTTCAAAAGTCATATGTCTGTTCTTAAGGTTGATTACTGCATCATTTTCTATTTCCCATTCAATTCCTAGCAATGTTGGATAGGGGTTGCTATCATTAATTATTTCAATGACTTCAAAATCTGCGAAGGTATTAACTCCATCAATGTCCACTGGTACACTAGGGAATCTTCCCAAGGGCACAATCTTCTGCTGATTAGCTAATCTCAGCTGTATAGGGGACCATTCAAGCGTAGGTCTTCCCATTTGTTCCCATGTCTACCTAGTTAGGACATTCACTTCTGATCCTAGGTCTAAAATAATATCAGTCATATCATAATCTCCTATCTGAGCATGCAATCTCATTTCTCTTCCAGTCCTTCTAACTCTATTAATATTTTTTCCTCTATCAGAGCTTCACTGAGGTTCGCAAGACGCAATAACTTTCTGTAACTCATTCAAAGCATTCTGATTTCTTAATAACTTCATACAACTCTGTAAAAATGATGTTAGTGTACTTACTTGATCTGGTGAAGCTGTAGCTGCTGTTTATGCTGTTGCATAGTTGCTACTGATGTTCTTGGCTCAGCAAAGTCCTTTTTGGCTTCCATAAATGTTCCTTTTTTTCTTCCAACATTGAAGATGGGAATTTTTTCTGGGGTCTTATAGACCGAAGCCTCGTCAGTTTGTTTCTCCTTATTCTGCACTTGCGTCGTAGCTCCACTCCTTATAACAATGTTAATGGTTGGGACAGGTCTTTTCTCTACGACAATCATCTGCACATTTTGAGTAGGAGCACCATTTCTTTCTTGTATCTTGGCTATCAACTGTGGACATTGCTCAATCAAATGGTTGACTGCTCTGCAATATCGACATGTCATAGTTGGGTTCTAACAGTCTCTAGATACATGTCCTGCCTGATTACAGTTATAGCAAATTACCTGGCCTCGACCTCTTCCAAGCATACCACCACGACCATGACCTCTGAAATTACCTCGACCTGATGTATTACCACGATAACCATATCCATCGTTGCCTTGTGCATCAGGTTGTACCCTATAAGCATCATAGGTTTGCTCTCTCATGAGATCAAAGCTGTGACATTCGTCTTCATTGTGTTTAACTGACTTACAGAACTTGCAGTAGGGATTCTTAGGTACTTGAACATATCTCTGCAGCAGGTAGCAATCTTCAGGTTGATGCTGGCCAGTTGTTCTAAAAATCTCACAATATAGGACATTAGGGTTAAACAGATTCGGTGCACTAGTATTCAGATAGTTTCTTAGTGCAGGGCACTGTTCTTTATCATGACCTTCTGTCTTACATCGTGTACACCAAACCTCTTCACGAGTAGCTTTCCCTTTCTTCATGTCACAAAGCTCCAAATCCATTTTTGCTAACTGTGCTTGTATTTGGGCTATTCCAGAGTTATCTCCGATAGGAGTTGTTTCAAGTTTCATAGCAATTTCCAATGCCTCTTGCTGATCAGCAACCTTCTATTGCATAAGTGGAGTCTTGATATGCGGCAATAGTGCTGCAATGAACCATTATTTATGCTGTTATGGTCCAATAATGAAACTAACTTGATCCAACAAAACCTTGAACCTCTGATCAAAGTCCCAAACTGATTCACCTCGCTTCTGCTGAATTTCCTTTAGTTCAATTATAGACAATGACTCTGATTTAGGCTTCTTAAATTATTTAATCATTGCTTTTTTAATATCGGCCAAGACATAGTTCTGAGTACTGGAAAATTTCATAAACCAGGTCAAAGCTCGGTCTCTGAAAGAGGTGACCAGCTGCGCTCTTCTTGTATTTTGATCCATAATATTCTTAGTAGTCCAAACAGCTTTGCAGAGGAACCAAAACTGCTCTAGATCCTCTGATCATGTTCCTTTAAAGACTGGGAGCATGATATCATCATTTACATGGGCCATATTGGATTGAGGGGGGGGAGGAGGGGTAGGAGGAGGGGGAAGACTGGTAACATGAGGAAGGGAACTTTCTGAGGTAGACTGACCTGCGACAGGACTACTCGGGCTAGGGTTACTTTCAGACTGCGAAGGGTTCTCAGGGATAACAGATCTGCGCTGCGGAGTGATAGGAGGGTTTCTAACAAAAGGGGTTTCTTCAGATTCAGACTCTTCTGGTATTAATGGGGTATAATCAGTATTCTGACCTAGGGTAAAGGATCTAAGAGATCTCTTGTATCTTTTACCGTTGCGAAGCAAACCACTTTGCTCGTCGAAGTCACTTTCACTTTCAAACATAGGTTAGTAGCTGTTGGATAATAACTCCTGAAATCATCTTATTCCTTGGGAAATGCCTTTATTTATACAAATCATATGTCGGTTGTGATTCAACTTCCAACCAACCTATTCATATTCCTACTATTTACACTAATGTATAATCCCGACAGATTATATTCCAACAATCCCCCCCTTAATCCGAAGGGGTGTTAGTAAGTCCGAGCATGTTTCTGAATCTTTCAAACTTTTCTCGTCCAAGCGCTTTGGTGAAGATGTCTGCAACTTGATCATTTTTGGAACAATGTCGAAGATGGACTGTTTTGGCCTATACATGATGTCGAATCAAATGATACTTTGTGTTGATGTGTTTGGTTCGATCATGGAATCTAGGATTCTTAGCCAGCTTGATTGCAGAAGTATTGTTGATCAATAATGGAGTGGAGCTCTCTTGTTTTTCTTGAAAATATTCAAGTATCTTCCTGAGCCATACTATTTCTTTCGTTGTTTCAGCTGCAGCCACATATTCTGCTTCTGTTGTTGAATCTGCCGAAACTGACTGTTTGCATGATCTCCATGAGACAGCTGCTGATCCAAGACTCATAGTGTATCCAGAAGTTGATACTCCTGTCTCCTTATCACCATCAAAATATGATTCTGAGTACCCAATAAGTTTGAAGTCATCCACCTTAGAGTACTTGAGTCCAATGTCTTGAGTCCCCTTCAAGTATCTTAGAACTCTTTTTGTAGCTGACCAGTGTCCTTCACAAGGTTTATGCATGAACCTTGAAAGTATGCCAACAACATAAGAAATATCTAGTCTAGTTGTTGTAAGGTAGATAAGTCTTCCTACAAGTTGTCGATACTTGGTCGCATCTTCAAATTCCTTTCCTTCGCTTGATGTGAGCTTCATTTTCTGTTCCATTGGAGTAGAGATAGGGTTGCATTCTGTCATGCAAAAAAAAACTAGTAGTTCTCCAACATATTTTTTCTGAGATAGGAATATGTACTTAGGATGTTGAGTGACTTCAATTCCTAAGTAATAGTGGAGATTTCTCATATTTTTCATTTCAAATATCTTTTTCAAATCTTTCTTTATGGATGCTATATAGCTCTCATTGTTCCCTGTCATCAAAAGATCATCTACGTACACCACAAGATACACAACAGATCTTCCAACTTTCTTTATAAACAGTGTTGCATCATCAAGATCAAAATGTTCAAAATTTAACTTCAAAAGATGCTCAGTTAATTTTTCATACCATGCGCGAGGCGCTTGTTTTAGGCCATACAAGGATTTGACAAGCTTGCATACCTTTTGTTCTTTTCCTTTCACAACAAAGCCTTCTGGCTGAGACATGAAGACATTCTCTTTCAAGTCTCCATTCAAGAAAGCAGTCTTCACATCCATCTGATTAACTTTCCACCCATTCTGAGCAGCTAAAGAGAGTAAGGTACATATGGTATCCCATTTTGCTGTAGGAGAAAACTTTTCTTCATAGTCAATTCCTTCCTTCTGTGCATAGCCTTTTGCTACAAGCCTCGCTTTGTGCTTTTCAAGTGAGCCATCTGATCTGTATTTTTTCTTGTACACCCACTTGCAGCCAATTGGTTTGGTTCCAACTGGAGGGTCAACTAGCTTCCAAGTTCCATTCTTCAAAGGAAGTTGGTTCAAAGTTAGCAGATAAACTAAATTCACAATCAAATGATACATCCATGTCATCACCTGAATTATCTACTTCTCCTCCATCTTCACGTATTTTTGAACTTCTCATTCCCATGTTTCCAACTTCATCCGGATGGACACTTTCAAGTGTCTTTGTGGCCCATTTAGGAATCTTCCGTGATGGTCCTGGTTGATCAACTGGTGGTGCTTCATTTCCTTCAAGGTTGAGTCTTCCAAGACTCTCAATCACATCATCTAGTTGAATCTCTTGTTCAGGTGAAGTAGCAGGAACTTCTTCATGCGGGGGAGTTGGTGCTTCGTATGGAAATTCCAAAGGTTGATACATAATAGGAATCCCCCATTCAAGGTTTGGAATTTCATATTCATTTTCAAAATATTTCTTTGGATGAGGATATTTTTCCGAATGATCAAGCTGTCGCTCAATGGACTGGTCATTTTTATTAGTCTCAAGAAAAATGACATCTCTGGAAATAACAAACTTCTTGTTTACCTCATCATACAGATGGTATGCCTTGGAGTTTTCTTCGTACCCCAGGAAAATGCATTTTCTGCTTAGAGCACCAAGCTTGTTTCTTTGCTCCTTTGGAATCAAGGCATAACAGGTGGAACCAAAAACTCTCAGATGCCTGACTGAAGGGAGATGGCCAAACCACATTTCATGTGGAGTCTTGTTATCAAGAGCATTGGAGGGACTTCTGTTTCTCAAATAGGCTGCACATTTCACTGCATCACCCCAAAACATTAGTTTTATATTCTTAAAAAACATCATTGAGCGAACCATATTCATTATGGTTCTGTTCATTCTTTCTGCTACACCATTTTGTTGAGGATTGTAGGGAACTGTAGTCTGATGTGCAATTCCATGTTGGCGAAGATAATCTTCAAAAGTATTTGAAGTGTATTCTTTCCCATTGTCAGTACGAAGTGTACCAATTTTAGAGTGTACCAATGTTATTCTTTCCTCATCATCTGCTTATGAACTTATTGACAACATATTAATATTGTAAATCACCTTGGCAGAGGCTCTAGACCTGGTATATGATGAGGCAGAATTGATTTTGAGTGCGTGCAGTAGAACTGGAGGAGAAACGTTCAATTCTAATTAGAGGGTAGACGCATTAATGGGCCAGCAGTCTGGCAATGCACTGGCAAGCATACAGACAGGAGTTATGGCAGGCACCCGCTCTGATACCACTATTGGATAATAACTCCCGAAATCATCTTATTCTTTGGGAAATGCCTTTATTTATACAAATCATATGTCGGTTGTGATTCAACTTCCAACCAACCTATTCATATTCCTACTATTTACACTAACGTATAATCCTGACGGATTATATTCCAACAGTAGCACTAAATCTAGCAATCTGATTCAATAAGCAATATGTGTTTTTCAGCCAAGAGCATTTTAATTTCCAGACTAAGTGAATTCAGGTACTTACCCCTTGGTCCTTTGAAGAACTGTCTTTCTGCTTCGCTGAAAGAAGTATGTGTGTCGATTGCGAACTCCCTCACAAATGCTTCAAGGGTTCGCGTTGTCCAGAAGTCAACAGCTCTAGATACCGCATTGTTCACTCTTTTCAACGTGTTAATTCTTTCTGGGCTCCAGGAAGGAGACTGATCTTTTTGGAATTTTGTCCTTCTTTTTGTCAACCTGGATAACCACTAGTGCAATTCTATGTGGATACTACCAAATAAAATTTCATAAATATCAGAAAAAACGTACCTTTGCAAGAAGTCGTCTAAGCTACGACGAGGATCCTTATTTTCTTGCTCAACAAATTTTAGATAGGTGTCCTCAACCCAATCACCAATTTCTTTTATTGAGGGCCTCCAAAACATATCCCTCGATGTACGACGTAGATCCCTCTTGAGCAGATACTGGTTCAACTGGAAACGAAACCAATTTGTTGGCTGCTTAGGGCAGACCTGGGTTCTTATACTATTATCTTAACCAACAAAAAGACCCATAGTGTTGGCCCTTTCGGCAACAACCTGCGAACAGGTTGCAGTCTTACCCAAAACAGCGATGGGGTGCCGTAGAATCAGGTTTCTGCAAGCAAAAGAGGGATATTACTATACCTTTAGCCTTAAAAAATATTAATCATACAACACAGAGCTTCGATAATCACTTGATTAGCTTTGCAGTTTAGATAAACAGATAGTTACTTGCTCAACCCTTAACTGGGAATTCACAACGAAGTTAATTCTTAACAATATATCTTACTTATCAATTGCATAAAACAAAACAACACAAAACAAAAAGGAACCACCACAACACAAGATGTAAGTGGTTCACCCCTAGTGTAGGGGTTACGTCCACAGAACTGCGTTTTATTCAACTCTTTACAAACAATAGTTCTGATCTGCACACTCAGTTGCAGATCTTTGCGCACTCAGCTGCATATCTTCTCAACAACCCAAAACTACGCACTTAGCTGCAGATCCTTTCTTACGAAACCCTCTGCGCACTCAGCTATAGAGGTCATCCACGCACATAGCTGGGACTTAGCCTTAACAAAACCCTCTGCGCACTCAGCTGCAGAGGTCGTCCACGCACACAGCTGGGACTTAACCATAGACCCAAAATAGGCCTTAGCTTCTTCGCATCAAATTATCATCATACCAAAAATCTTCTAAAAAAATATCGTTCTCCTTTACATAAGTGCCTATTTATACTAGTGCACTATTACAATACCATGTGCTTAAACCATGGGCTTAAAAACCATGAGTTTAAACCATGGGTTATTTACAAAAAGAGGGGCTTCGACCCAACCCCGAAACGCCTAAGACTATTTTGGACCGCAACTCCGCTTACAAGCTTCACACCAAAACCACGGAGTTTCCAAAATTAAGGACCTTCAAGGTCCGCACCCCAACAAACACCCACTTGCATTGAACCAATTTCCTTCCCGGAGGAAGAGAAACTAGCTCCCAAGTAGTGTTTTTCTGAAGAGAATTCATCTCTTCATCCATGGCAACTTACCATCTTGGATCCTTCCGAGCATGGTATTAAGACTTAGGGTCTGAAATTATCATCAAATAACAAGATTTGGACAGAAAATAATTAGGACAAGAGAGCGCAATACCTGCTCTTTGGAAATAAGACCGGGTTCTCCTTGGATCATCCAGATTTCCAATGTTATTTGCTGCGGAGGAGAGTGTCTGTCAGACCCATGTTGGGAGATGATTTTGTACTTCTAGTTCTGATTCAGCATCTAATGTTTGATGTACACTGATATTAGAAATCAGAGGATCCAAATCAGGGTCATCACCCCCAATTTCATCATCCAAATATTCAGTAGAATAGGAAGGAAATTCAGCAGTTTTTTCCTTCACTAGTTCCACCTCTTGAAGAGGCTCATCGAACTTGACACTCCTTTCGATGATGATATATTTTGTTTTGATATCCAGCAGCTTGAAACCTTTTGATTCATCAGGATACCCAATAAACAAATTATATGCTTTGCGGTTGCAAATACCTCCTTTTATTAAGTGGAATTCGGGCCCATGCAGTGGACCCAAACACCCGCAATTTCGACACATCCGGCTTGTGTCTGAAGTATGCTTCGAAAGGGGTCTTCCATTTCATGGATGAGTGTGGCACTCTGTTCTGATTATATTCTATCAAATGCATGGATTCCTCCCACAAATTTGTAGCCAACTTCTTTGATTCCAACATACAGGTGGTCATCTCCTTGAGAGACCGATTCTTCCTCTCCCCTACACCGTTCTGCTGGGGAGTGTAGGGAATTGAATGCTGGACCTGAATAACACTTTGGGAACATATATGTAGTAACTCATTATTGACATACTCCCCGCCATTATCAGATCTCAAGATCTTGATCTTTTGGCCACATGCATTCTCAATCAAGGCCTTCAATTCAGTGAATTTTTCACAGACTTCCGACTTCTTTTTTATAAAGAAGACCCATGTGTACCTGGAAAAATCATCAATGAAATTCATAACATACCTTGATCCATTCATGGATGTGATAGGAATGGGACCACCGATATCAAAATATATCAGTCCCAAGATGCATGATGCTCGGCTTGCCTTCCCCCGATTGAACTTATGCTCAGGGTGCTTTCCAACAACATAGCCCTTTCAAATTCTAGTGGTTTCCTTGATGACCAGGAGGCCTTCAACCATAGAATTCTTCTGTAATTGATGCAACTATTTGAAGTTCATATGGCCAAACCTCTCATGCCACAGTCTACTAACTTCATTTCCATGAGTCAGCAATGCGGTGGGCTTTGCATTCGCCACAAAATGGGAGAACTCATAGGTTTTTGCATGATGGTTTGCAAGGCCTTTTGCAACAAGTTTCCCGCATGCAATTTCTATGATCTCTACATCATCTCGGCTAAAGGATACTATCTTGGGAACTCCCATATGTATCATTTGATAAACACTAAGGAGGTTTGATTCTGGAGATGGTACGTATAGAACATTTGAAAAATAGCCATGTTCAAGATCAACAGTACCTTGTCCTTCAAATATGATGGTGGAGTCATATCCCATGTGGATGGGAATGGATTTGCCGATCTCCAAAGATGAGAAGGAGTCTCTTTCAGCCATCATGTGGTTTGAAGCTCCAGAATCTATCAAGAGTGCTTTGGACTTCGAAATGCTTGTCATGAGGGCATGACCTCTTTCATGTTGTGGTTCCTGATCTTGCTGATCTCTCCTCCGAAATCTTTCCAGAAGATTGATGTGATTTCTCTCAAGGAGATAGGTAGCTTCATCAAGTTTCTTTTTCATGCAAGCATGTTCAAGGTGGAAGCCCTTCCCACAGTATGAACACTTGACTTTTTCCATTCCATGATGCCCTTTTCCTTTGTTCTTCTTTGAGCCGGAAGACTCTTCATGTTGCTGGTTTTCAACTTTAGGCTTAGGAGCTTCGAATTTTGTTTTTGGGTTCTTCTGCTGCTTTCCTTTACCCTTCAGATATTTGGGCCTCGAGACATGGAGGGCTTGATCACATGAGGATCTGATGATCTCCATATAGACAAGATTATCATGTTCACTTGTTAGGGACTCAATGAAGGCATTGAGTGAAGGCATCTTCCATCCAGGGGTTGTGAGCTTCCCCACACAGAATGTAGACACAAAAACCAAATAATTAGCTCCAAGTTTGGAGAGTATGGCGAGGATGAGCTGATCATCCTCCTTCTCCACCTTACATTGATTCAACAGTAAGACAATGTGCTTGAACTTTGTGAAAAAACATTTAAGGTCTCGAAATTGGAAGGATGGAGAGACATCAACTCATTTTCAAGCTGGTATACTCTCAAATCATCCTACTTTCCATATAGGGTTTCCAATTTGTCCCATATTTCCTTTGGAGTCTTCAATCCTGAAAGATGGAAAAGAAAATCCCGGGAAACAGAGACGCACAAGAATCCGAATGCTTCATCTTTCTTGTTCAAGAATCTATCTTTGTCTGTAATAGAAGTAGTCTCTTCTTCAATTTCCATAGTGACTCTATAGAGTCCTCTGGCACGTAGCTGGATCTCCATGTCTCCTTTCCATGAGTGGAAATTGAACGGAGTCAAGAGTTCTACGGAAGAAGCCATTTGAAACTGCTGGCACGAATGATTTCACCTATTAAAAACCTGCAAATCACAACAAAAGAGGTACCGTAAGGTCAGATAGCCTGCACATTTTAGGGTTTCATCACACCCAGCATAGTTGATCAAGCAAGCTTGACCAACAATTTCCTTACTTGGGGTATTAAGTGGTAAGCCTTGGCTTCTGGTGCAGTGCTAGAATTTTTTAGCTTTGCTCATTTTTTCATGCAAGATCTGTCAAAAACTTTATTTTTGAGAGATATGAGCTTCGTCCCACTGTGAGCTCTGATACCATATTGATTTGTCACAGTGGTTTAGGAACTGAAAACATAGTCTCACAAAGAATTCAAACAAATATGCATAAAATTGGCAAAATGGTGCTGCAATGGAAGTAGCAGCTCCGTATAATCAAATGAAAGAATGATGACACAATAAAATGATCATGCCAGATGCATGAATGCCAAGACAATTTGAATTCCCAAGGAGGTCATTCGAACTGAATAAGTGAGTCTAGCTTAACTGAATGTAAGCCACAATGAACACTCAAGTTAACCATTGATCAAAACCCTAATTGACTCAACTGAGTCCTAACTAAAGTCGAGTGCAATAAATGACTGAGTATAATTGAAAGTAGCTCAGACACATGTCACTGCAAGCCAACCAATAAGTGGTAGCGCATCAATAACTCCAATGAACCCTGATGAGGTTCACTGAAGTCTAATTGACCATCAGAAGTGGTTGGAGGTGCCCATGTTGACTCCAATTCATTAAATATTAATTAAACAATCAATTTAATGAAAGGAGGCACCTTCACTACTTTGTTTAACTGATTGTATCCATCAATTATCAATTAAGTGGATTTACGACACTCATATCACCCCCGAAGTGCTCAAGTTATCCTCCCCGAATGAAGGAGAAGGCTTAGTTGGCCTTCTTGACTGAAGGTAGGCATGGGTGTGCTCATGCTGATGTCATACAATGCTCCTCTAATGTCAATTAAGTCAATAAAACTTAGGATAGTGGTTTAACTAGGCCAAATTGACCAAAATAAGTGTGTATGGTGGTAAATGTCTCCAACACAAACAAGACATCCTTTATCTTCATAAACTTTCCAGAGTCTAGCTTATAGGAGGATTCACCACTACCTTTTATAGGACACTGGTAGTCATCCCCAAGTTTCACTTTGTGGGGTGACTCATGTTTGGATCATTTCATGAAATATTCTTTAAATCTCATCATATGCTTGGAATCTCCACTATTTATGAGCCAATCATTGCTTCCATATGTGACAGTTCCTATGAGGGAAGAAATCAAAACATACTCTTCATCACTTGAAGAATATTCATTTTCTTGTTTGACTCTCTTTCTGGGAGGTTCATCATCCTTTTCAATGTGAGCATGATGTATTCTTTTGTCCTTATTCTTGTGAGAGTCGCCCTTATTTCTAGGACAATCTCTGGCAAAGTGTCCTCTCTCATCACATGTAAAGCATCTGTATTTAGATAGATCTTTGCTAGATCTTCTAGGGTTATATTTCTGGTGAGAATGCTTACCTTTGGGATGATGATAGTCCCTTATGATTTTCTTGCTGTGTACTGTGAGAGATTGATCTTCATTTCCCATCTTTTCTTATCTAGCTACTATTCGAGCTTATTCTTGTGAGCATTCCTCCCACATCCTATAGAAAATGATTATCTTTCTTTTAGCACAAATCCCTTGAATGAAGGAGTCTTGTGACCTAGGGAGAGCATTCAAGGCAGTAATCACAATTTATGCATTCTCCACTTCTTCTTCTACTGCTTCATTTTTTTTCTTTGATTTGAGAGACCCTTGTAAAGTATGACTGTATGGTCTCTGCATTCGGGATCTTCACATGCTTCAACTGATTTCTCAAAGTCATCTTCCGATTTATGTTCTTCCCTTCAAACAACTTGGTCAAGGAATCAAATATCTCTTTAGGTGTCTTTAGGGAAGAAACAAGTGATATAAGGTGATCCTTGATTGAATTAGCAATAATCCTCTTGACCTTGACCAAGTTCTTCTTGTGTAAGGCCTTAGCCTCATCTCCCTCTAGAACTGGAACCTCTCCACTTATGTAGGTGTCCAATTCATTTTCTTTAAGAACCAACGAGATCCTATACTTCCATGCTCGGAAGTTTTCATCTCCTTCAATCTTTTCATCAAGCTTAGTGTGATGAGACATATTACCTGAGAACCTCAAATGGAAATATAAAAGATTTAGATCTTACCAATTTGAGATGTTGAAACTGGATCGGGAACTAATCTTCTGTAGTGCTCATTTTTTGGTTTAGGGGAAATTAGGGTTTGAATTTCTCGGAGTTCTACCCAACCAAAAACCTCGATCTTGATCTCTAAACTTTGATTTTGAGGAGGAGAGAAATCCTATGTTGGGATCACTCAAAAATTCCACTTCTGTGAAAATCCCTAATTTCTCGTTGTAGTGGTAGGTCAAAAACTGAAAATGCTCAGATTCAGATTTTGCTTCGACAGAAAGATGCGCCCTTCAATGGAGAGTCAACCTAGCCTCCTTTTTTTGATGATCTGTGGAGAGAGACCTAGAAAGTAAGAATCCCTAGCTTCTGTAGCTGCATAGTGTCTTCTTCTCAGGTTAGCTCTGATATCATGTTAGATTTTTATCATTTAAGCAATATGATATTAGGATATTATCTGATAGAATAAAATGCACATAAATAATAATGAGAGACAAGAGACACAAAGAGCTTTCCTTGGGGAAACCATAAAGGAGAAAAAACCTGCAACTTCCTCAGAGATAGAATGAGCACCAATGGAAAAATTAAAACCCAAAGACAGAAAGATGATCTTCGACAGCTTTTCTCTCTCTCACTCATGCAAGATCCTCTTCTCTCACTCATGTGCTGTAATTGAGTGAGTGTGTGTCTCAAATAGAGAGGCTCACTCTCTATTTATACTAGTTTTCCACTTGACAACTACTTACCAAGGACGACTTCACTAGGAGAGTCTAATAACCCTAGTACCCCTCAAATGTGGGGACTATTTCCCCGACTTACATCGAAGGGTTAACCTCTATGACTTTACATGAATTGATTACATTAATGATTCTCCCAATAGGAACATCAGGGTACACAGAAATACAACATATAAAATATACAAGTGAATACATTCCGAAGTTACAAATACATCAACAAATGATAGTCACATGCTTTTGGCTTCATAAAGCAAAACCCAACAAAGGAAAAGGTACAAAAGAAATACCCCATGATAGGGCACACCTCCAATAAAGTATAAACAAGGGCTTCTTTTATGAAATGATACTCCTTTAGATGAAACGTCTCACCAATGAAACCTCTAAGAGCTTTAAGAGAAATATCAAACAAGTTGTTGTCCTAAATTAGGGTACATTTTGAACATTTAGGGAAGAAAATACAAGAGGTTGCAATACCACTCTTCACAGGATTCTGTTACAGGATGCCATTACAAATAACTAACAGCTACTACAGAAGAATCATTCTTGATGTTGAGAATGATTAAACTAGTGAAGTTTCACCACTGTTTGTTTCTATTCTAGGGTACAAAGACAAGGTTTTAAGTCTGCTTTTGATTGTTGTTACCGTAAAATGTCCTAAAAAATTTCCCATGTTAGGAGTTGGGGATTCTTCATTGTTGTTTTGGTGGCCAAGCCAGGCTAAACCTGCGCAGAATTGCTGCTCATTGTCAACAGGTGGTTGTCTGATGTTGTTCCTCAAAATTTAACTATGTTATGTGGCCAAATCAAACATGATATATGCCTCTTTAACTATGTTATGTCCCCAGAACTGACCTTAGATGTTCCTAGGAATTTGATCTAGGTTTTTTCATGAGCCCATGATTTCCAAAATGTACCCAGATATACTCTTTCCACCACTTATATCCTCAAAACTGTTGGTGGTATTAACTGTTGAAGATCCTTGTAGTTATTCGATTGTTAGTTTCAGATTTTGGGTTGCTTTAGTTTTCATATTTGCATGTATAATTCTAGATTTCATATTTTTTTCAAATTTCAGTTATACTAGGAAAATTATGGGTTAACTCATATCAGTAGTATTAGAGCCCCAAATCATAGTAGATTCATATCAGATTCTCAATTACACTTCAGAATATATATTTGGTTTGTAATGGTGGTATTAAAGCCACTTTCTTGGCCTCATCATAGAAACCCTAGCAATGGAAGAATTTTTTAGAGAGGTAGTAATTTAGTCAATCCTCATTGACGAATATCCGAGCTTATAAGAAACTTATGGTAAAGAATATCTTGGAGATCTCTTTTTTCTGAATATGTTCTGCTTTATGAAGAAGATCAGAAGATGTGGTTATTGAATTTAACGATCCTATAGAGGAGACTATTACTGCTAATGTATTGATACCTATCACTTCGAAGAACAACGAGGTTATACTCCGTAGTGACGATTCTCATATTTACGATTCACTTGAAATCTAATTTAGATAATGAATCTTTTTGAGGTAGAAAGTTGTAGTCTAGGTCTCTATCAAAGTCTAGGTATGAAATGAATAACAAAGGTTTAGAGGAAGATGAAGAATTGGTACCAGCAAATAGGTTTTTAGTGGTCAAATATATATCATGCTGGAAAACAGGTATAAAGAAGACTCTAATCCCATGGGATATGGCTTACCACTGACAGGTTGTCCAATGGAGAAATACAAATATTGCAAACATACATATGATGTATATAACCCTTTTCCAAGTGCATTTGACATGTATGCAACCCTAATAATGGGAGTCCTCACCTTTGTGACTTAATTGCAGACTCTATGGTTCATAATGGCTTTAATACAAAAGAGCAATCTCTTTAGTGAAAATCCATAGCTATGATTTCTTTGGGACAAAGAAACTTGAGAAGGGAATGTTGTGAAGTTTGGAAATAACCCACTTTGTTAGTGCTAAGATTACTTAGAGTTAGAAGCATCTTTTTCTATTCTCGCAATAGCACATGCTCACAATAATGATTATAATTAGACATGCTCACATTAACGGTTGTTGTTAGGCATGTTCACATTTATGTCCCTCTCTCTCATTAGATCATTTTTTTAGTAACTCCCACTCATAAATATCAATCATCGAGGATAGTAACTCCTCTCTTCTTGGATTCCTCTATTATCTAAATTGGATACAAAAAAGGTTCTTAGGAATTCGAGCAGGGGCTTTTGTGAAGTGTGTTATTTATATTTTCAGACATTCTGGAAAAGACTGTTTGGGCCAAGAGCAGAACCCATACTACCTTGGATTTGTCCTGAATTGGCATCCATACATTTTTAGGGAAGTTTATATTCAACATACCTATTTTTTGGGTTATATGATGTTCAACACCAAACTATTTGTTGCTAAGATTTACTTCTGTTCTTCAAAGTCTATCATCAGTTTTGGTTGAAATCTCTGGTATTTCATTATCGTTGTGATTCTTCATCTCTTTGTAGTACTCTTAAATTTTTTTAAGAATTCATATTTTTTTCAAATTTAAATTATGATAACATAATTATAGGTTGGCTCAAAACAACAACCACCTCTTTAATTCTGTTATGTGCCCAGAATTGACCTTACATGTGCCCAGGACTTTGATATAGAGTTTTCATGAGCCCAGGATTTCCAAAATGTACCCAGATATACTCTTTCTACCACTTCTATCCTCAAAAAAATCCCATGTCTGCTTCTCTCACTCTGTCTCTTCCCATAGACCTAACAATAATTCAATTTACTCACCTTTTGACTTTTGGAGTATGCCAGGAATTAATGGTACTGCTTGTTTGATGGCTGGTATAAACCCATATTAAGGATTTATAACTCTATTTACCCACACACTTTCCCATAATAGCTCAGATTCAACCCAAAATTAGATTCAATGCCATTTGTTGTTGTTCTCATCCATGGAACCAGCCTAGAATGATCCCTAAACCCTAGTGAATACCCTATGCAAATAGGGGGGTAACAATTGTTGTTTGTTTTGGAAGATTTGAACCCTTTCCTAGTTGAACATGACTAAGCTGTATGAGTAGATGTTGCAGGCCTTGTAGAATGAAAACAATCCAAATTTAATTGGTACTATATAGACTAGGCAGAAGTCAATCACAATGTACACAAATTAAAGGTTTGTCCAAAATGAAACATTTCAAACGCGAAGAGGATATATGGAACATAAAAAAATGGCATAAGTACATTTTTTTATCAAAGAATGATTAGAAGTGTGTTTTCTTCTTTTCTAAATCATTATTCATGTGATGGTTTAAAAAATTATTAGTTATTCCCTTTTACATAAATTAATAGAAATTTGTAGATTACTTAGTCAATAAATTCCAAGGTTGAGATAATGTGTTGGAAATATTGTCTACGACTATCTAGAAGTGTCTAAGATGCACCTGGATTTCAGAATTAGGGTGGTTACATGTTTTTTGATGGTTGAAACAATTCCCACGATCACTGTTTAAGGATTTTAGGAGGCTAGGACATACCCAGAACAACCCATGAGGCCGATTCAACCTAGAGGAATGACCCAGATTTGCACTTTTCACCTCTGTTTATATTGTTTGATGACTTTTGTCACTGTCATGGCTTCCAAAACTAAACCAGAATTGGTTTCTAGGGTTTGAAGTTGACCCAACGTTGCTAGAAATGAAGATCTTCCCTTTTTCCATTTCCAAAAGATCTAAGAATCAACCTGACATTCCTTTGAAAACATAAGGTGAACACCCTATGCAAATAGGGGGGTAACAAGATGAAACTCTATGTTTAGGAGGAAAAGTTTCCCATATTGTCACCCTAGGGATGCCTATTGTTTGGTAGTGGGTTTGCAACTACGATCCAAGGTGCATAAGGATCAATCTTAACTGCCAGTGAATATGTTTGAAACATTGTGTTCTGATGTGAATGGGAAATATTTTGAATTTTAATTCAATTCTCAATCCTTGACAATAGTTCTTCAATAATTTATGATTGATGGATCCCTATTTTCTTTAGATTCTCGACTGTCAAAATTTTCTGATGGGTTAATGGCCAAAAGATGGTGTTTACCTTATGCAAGGAATCCTTTTCCCAAATCTAATTCTGGTATTTATGTTGGGGATATCATATCTTCATGGTATAGAAATCTCTGGATTCCTCTCAGATCGTACTGTCTGGATGGTTCATTATAGTTGGAAATTTCCCTTACATTGCTGACAGAAGGAGATGGCATTCTTTGTATCACATTCAAAGGTAGCTTTAGTGTCCTGTTTGATTTCCAACTCAACCACCTGAGGTAGTCATCATCCCATACTGGAATATCTGACATGTGGGTTAGCTACTGGGCCTTAGCTTTCTTATTATGGAATTTTATACTTTCTTGCACATCTTTCCTGGCATGAATTCTATCCTCCTCCCATAGTAGTATATTCTTCAGTCTTGACACAGTTTGCTTCTTTACAGATTATGGAAGCTTATTCTCTCTTGCACTGTTGGCTTGGAAAGAACTCTATCCTCCCACGGTAGGATACATTCCTGTATGGACATATAGTTTGGTTCATTATCAATCACATAGTTGTGAACTTGTATGGCATTCATTCATGTATTCATGTATTTTGTATTGTTTGTGGAGTAGCATAGGAAGCAAGGGTATATTCAGTCAAAGGACCAACATCATTAGTTGTTGATACAAGTACATATTAAGCATAACTTGTAGCACCTATATCATATTAAGTGACTATAAAATACCTATAAGAAAAGTCAGGTAAAATAGTATATATGGCATAAAATACGGTTGTAAAACAAGTTGTTGCTCATTCATATCCATATCTAGTGGTGTATCCAGTACCATATCATGTAGAATTACCAATAGCACCATGAGTAGTATGAACAACATATGCAGCTATAAGATAGAAGCATATATAGTATAAGATCCAATAGTTCTATCTTATCCACCAATAACAAAGGTATATATCAATAATGTTACCCCCAATTTTGATGAGGGTAATCCTAGTGATTCCTTCACTAGACCTTGTACTTTGAAAGCTTGGATGACAGGGGTACTTACTGCTATATCGATAAGGAATATTAGACCCAGCACTTAGCATATTGTTTCTGACCTAACAGTTCCAGAACTAAGTAGGTTTTGTTATGATTGTATGAAGGATTTGACTTTCTATACTGGTGACAACATGCAGAAGCACTAGCAAGTTAACAACAATTCAACCAGTCAAACAATGAAGTTCTAGGTAGAAATAACATGATACAATGGGTGACAATAATACGTTGGACATTATTTTGTGTATGCATATATCAACATTCATTCATAGCATGCCCATGCACCTTCTATAGTTGAATAGTGAAATCTAGGCCTGAAACAAATCTATATCATGTGAGAATCCAATAAGAGAGAGGTTTCTATGATAATATTATGGTGGCACCTTCTATTGTTTGTGTACTCATTTTTAATTTCATTTATTATCGTAGGGGGTTTCTTGTACCATAAAACTCAAAAATAGCCAGACTTAAAGTTTAAATGATTTTTACTGTTGTTTATGCTCAGAGTTGGGTTTTGATGTTACTTCTGCTTTCAATCTCAACCTAGAATTTGCTATAGCCTTCTGGTCATTGCTTTTTAGTGTCTACAATATGAATTTTGACCACTATTTGTGCTCAAAAATACCTAAAAGGTGCCCAGATTGGAGTACTAGAGAATTTTTTATGGTGGAACTAAACTCAGAACCCAAGATGAAGAGTGTTTACCTCATGAATGATTCCCAAACTTGCTTAGGTCTCTTTCGATGTTTTCATACCTATAAAGCACCTAGAACTAGGGATTGAAGATTGCTTGTTGTTGTTATCCATGCCCAGGTATTAAAGTATACTTCTTTCTACCTTTTGGAGGCTACAACCATGCATAGGGATGTGGAAATATTTCCAAAAATGTTGTTGTTCAAGGATTTTCCACTTCTGTCTCATAGACCTAACACCTTAGATTATTGTTTCATGACTGTTTGAGGGCTGAAAAACATCCCTAGTGTGCCTCAAGTTTCACATGGTGGAGTTTTACTGCTGATTCTAGTCAAATGTGTGCCCAGAGGCAAGAACCTCCATAAGACTAGCTAGAAGTGTCTAAGATGCACCCAGATTTAAGAATTACGGTGGTTACATGTTGTTTGATGGCTGGAACGATTCCTAGGATCACTGTTCAAGGCTGTTAGGAGGTTGGTACATACCCAAAACTTGCCATGTGGCCGATTCAACCCATAGGAACCGCCTAGATTTAGACTTTTCACCTTCGTTTATACTATTTTATGAATTTTGTCACTATCATGGCTTCCAAAACTAAACCAAAATTGCTTTCTAGGGTTTGAAGTTGAACCAATGTTTCTAGAAGTGAAGATCTGCCCCTTTTCCATTTCCATAAGATCTAAGAATCAATTATCAGCGTGGAATTCCTCTGAAAACATAAGGTGAACACCCTATGCAAATAGGGGGTAACGGGATGAAACCCTATGTTTAGGAGGAAAAAATTATCAAGTAGAGCAAGAAAATGGAGGGGAAGGTGGCATGAGGATTTGATAACTAATTTCCTTGTATGATTGAAAAGGTTTGGTTGTTCCAAAACAATGGCAGTATCAAACCTGAGCACAAATTTCACAAGAAAAAGGGAAGAAAACACAAAACCCATATCCAAGTGCTAAGTCAATTTGATGCATGGGCATAGACTGTTTGAGTAAAGTCATTTATGACTTTTCTAGGTCAAGGGAACTTAAGGAGACCCAGGGTCTCACCTGTTTCTAATTTGATTTATTTTGTTCAGAGGTTGAATAAAGAGGATCAGGATACTAGATCCTTTTCCCAATGTAATCGATAGGGTCAGTTGAGCATTTCTAGAATTGTAGCATCTAGTTAGTGATTTGTCAAGTGAGTCACCAGTTAGTTGAGTTAATCATGGATTTTGTTCCTTCTTTATAGGATCAAACAAGATGAATTCGAGTTGTATTTAGTTTAGCTGATGACCTTAAAGTTAATTATCTTTTTAGTAGCTCAATAGAGATAGGGTTAGCTCGCAGAAGTTGAAGATAGAGATTCAAGTGGAAGATGGCTCATAATTATCAATTCCTTGGAGAAAAATAGAGACAATTTCTATCGGTAAAATCGATCTCTACATTGTATGACAGGATCATAAAATTAAATATGAAACAAAGTGATTTTATATATGAAGTCTTTGAGCTTAATAACAATGAAAATATAATCTATTAGCTTGTTTTAATCTGATGGAAGAGTAAGTCATGTGCGTCAATATTTATTGCGATGAGAGGTGCTTTCTATAGCTCAAATGGGCTAGATGTGTGTCCCGTCTGTAACGATCACATGGCACATGTCGGCTCAATAATAATAATAATAAACTTATAACATGTCAGCTTATAATTAAAAAAATAAAAAATAAAAAATATTATACTCATATAATTATACAACCATATTAGGGAAATACTCACAATCTTACCAATTCAGTAGTAAAATTCAATTGACTTGAGTAGTAAAAAGAAACATTGTAGGTAAAAAGAAACCTTCAATAATAGATTTATTATTAGTCTACGAAGGCTACTAAGAGCATCTCTTCTGCTCACTTTCACAATGGATTATTACAACCATAATTATAACTCTCTTTAAATGCAAATACAACTAGCAAAAAACCACGGGCCACTAAAACCATATGCCTTAAACCACTTAAATCCTTGCTCATTCCCAATTCAAGGTTAACCCTAACATGTAAATGTTCATTTTTAGTTATAGAGAAAAACAAGTCATTTCTCAAAAACATTTGGATAAATATGTTTAAGATCTTCATTTGATGGTAAAATGTTTTAAAATTCCAATTTTTTCTGGAAATCTAGAATTATATGGATTATTTTACTCATTAACTACTCTTAATATTCATTATTAGTTTTAAAGAAAGACAAGTAGATAAATTTTTGAAAAACTTTTTTATTATATGAGTATTAATGTTACTCGGCTCATTTTTTTACTGATATTTACCCTATTTTAAAATTAATTAAGCAAGTTGGCCATTTCCCTCCCAAGTAGGAATACTTATTAGATATTTTTGTAAATTAAAAAGGGTCTACACCTCAAGAGAACTTGATCCCTCTCGGTACTTGGTGGAGCCATAGTTAAGATGGATCTATACTGATTTCAATGGATTGAATTTGAGTTTAGCAATCAAAATCCAAATAATCAATGAGAATATATAAACATGAGAATTGTGCGCGTAGATGCTGAAGGGATTATACGTATATAATCTATGTTAGGTATAGTGATTGATATTATGCTTGACATTGTTACTCTAATTTCTATACATTTTTAGCTTTGCATAACAAACAAAATATGAAGGATACGTGTTCTATCTAATGTGTTTTGGTGAAGATAGAGCATCTTAGTTTCCTTATTGAAAAGGATAGGTTATGCTAAATACATAGATTCATTTAGTGGATCTTTCAAAAGCTAGGCATTTTGGCTAAATATACAAAAGATCATTTGCAAGTTTTACAACTTGGCCTTAGAATTCATTGATATATTATTCATTTCTTTGTTGATGTGATGTCAATGCTTGTTATTTCAAGTTGGTGAATAAAAAATTATAGAAATTGTGTTAAAAATGGGGCATTATATAGCTATTCAGTACACAACACAGGAGAAATTTGTCATCATCCAAGGCAATGATCCTTTATGTTACATAGAAAAAAGTCTACATATGTGTATGTCATGAATGTTGGGATTTTGTGGCATGATGTATGTCATGCTTGTTTGAATTTTGTGGATTGTTTTCCAAAAGAATAATGTGGATCATATATGGTATATCAATCTTCTTCTCATATGTAGAGACCTCTATATTTTTTTCAAACAAAAATGTTGTATTTTGAGCTTGTTGATTTGTACTTAAACTTATAATCTCTTTCACTGCTTATAAAATGTTCGCTTTCATTGACTTTCTTTATTTGCGATCTTCTTACCACCATAGACATGTCATAATCTAGGCTTTCCTTGCTTGTAAACTATATTGATCTTGATTTGGATTTCTTTTCTTGTAAATTATTTTGATCTTGATTTGTTTATCTAATATGTTGCAATGCCTATTCTATTTGGGTTTCAAGATTAGCTTCATTTACGAATGTCAATTTCACTTTGATTTAAAATGTCACGTAAATTGCATAGAAAAGTGATAATAGAAAGACTTGAGGTCTACATAAAGTTAGACTTTTTCTTTCAATATAAAACTTTTCATGATATGAAATGCGTTTCACATTGAAGTGATTTGTGTGATTTGAACACAATACTGACCTCAATAGGCTAGTGGAGGCCAAGATCAAGCATAATTTCTGATTCTATTAGTTTATTGGTTTGTGAAGATTCAGGTCCCCACATGTCCATTGGACTACTAAAGGACAAGATAAGAAGTGGAGTCCCCACTTGCCTTGAATCTATTCATTGCAGTTGTGTTTCATTGACACCTTCCAGTTGTATTAATGTTATACCTCCTTCGGGGAAAGAGTCAATGAAAGATTCAATTAAAATTCATTGAAAGAGTCAATGTAAACACTCATTGTAACTCGAGTCAATATAAATTGATAATGTTCCATTGTACTAATTTTATATCATTTTTTCTCATGCGGGCTTCATTTCTGGTTTCTATATCGATTTGGAATTTCAATTTTGGAATATTAAGTAAGATGTCAAACATGGATTGTGGAAATAAAAATAAAACATCAAAACAAAAGGATGTAATATCATATTTTCAAAAGCCTCAATCCAGTAATCCACATCCTATTCATGCTTCAAGCTCTCTTGAGAAAGGTATCGGTGAGAGAGATGTAAACACTTTTGAGAATGCATCTACAACCCAAAAAATGGATGGTAGAATACATTCCTCTAGTGATCAAAGTGAGACAAATGCATTTCCATATGAATTTGGTAGTTCAAATGTTGAATATTTTTCCTTCCAAGGTGACACAGTGCATTCACAGAAAAGGAAAAAGGGCCAATGGGACGTAGGGAGAAAATTCAAAGTTTATTGGGTCTCAAGATACCCATGTATTGAACCAATACCTCCATCAAATGAGAATGAGACCTCACAAGAAGTTAAATGCATTTCATGTAGTTGGAAACTTGGCAAGGTAGTGAAATTGCAGATGGAGTTAGACACAATCAAGAAGCATGTTGGGAAGGTGTATGATAAGAAAGCTACAAATGATGAGAATAAATCTACTACCACATGGAAATATGTTAGTGAATGTTGAAATATCCAATTTGAAGTGGAATATAATAAATTCTTACTAAATAAGAAAAAAACTTGAGGAAAGTGGAGGAACCATCACACCTCAATTTGGAAAGATGATGGAAACAAATTTGTTATCAAAGACGATACAATTAAGCACTGTATTTCACCTCATATCCAATGGTCGTCCTACGATAGATTATCCAAAAATGATGAAATATCTATCTTTTATTCAAGTGCCAAATTTTCCATCTTCTGATTGGTCTTTATCGAGTGGTTGGGAATGGGGAAAATATCTAGCTCAAGTAGAAAAGGACGATATGAAAGAGAAGATTGCAAATGCTACATTTTTGTCACTATCTTTGGATGAAGTTACAGCTATTGATAATACTTCATGGATTTTCATGAGCATTTATATGGTCAATGACCATATCAGGAATTCCTATCTACTTAAAATTCATAAAATGACCAAAAGTTCTACAACAAAAAATATTTATGAACTTGTTATTGATAGTTTGAATAAAATTGGTGGTATGGATCATTCCATGATTGCAAAAAATTTAGTATGTGTTGGAGCAGATGGAGCATCATTAATGCAAGGAAAAAGGGATGGCCTTTTTTCTAGATTGCAACTATCGGTTTCACCATATATGCTTAGTATTCATTGTATGGCTCACAGGATGAATCTTGGATTTAAAATAGTGAGCAAATTTTCATTGGTTTCAAAGGTTGAATACATTGTACGTGAGGTTCATGCATACTTTTGTCAGAGTCCCAAATGAATTTTAGAGTTTAATTTTTTTTTCTGATGGTGTTACAAATGGAAAAAAACTATTAAAAGATGTTGATACAAGATGGATATCATTGAAGGGACCAGCTGAAAGACTATTCAATGAATATGCATCCTTGGTAGGGGTGATGTATGAACATCACTCAAGTGTACAAAAAATCTCAAACTCTTCTATTTGTACTAATTGATATAGAGACATTATTAACATTAGATGGAATTCTTCCTATGCTTCATGAAATGAATAACCTCATGAAGATGGCTCAGAGTTGCATGATGTATATTGCTGAATACACAAGAGCAATCAAATTAACATGTATTGCATTGGATAATTTGTATATTATGGCAGAGTATTTTATAGATTTAGCATTTACAAATTGGAGGAAGATAATCAATACAGAAAAAGATGATTTTTTTTTAAGTTTGATGAAAAAGAGATGTTATGGATGGAAGTTCATGGGAATATGGTTCCCTTTTATTATAATGAGAAGATAGGAAGATCCACCAAACAATGCCCCATCTAAAGATAATGATTTCACGATGTTGTAATTTCAGTGAGACGCAACTTTGATAGAAATTGCAAAATCACTATCATCAGAGATAAGAGAACGATTTCCTCGAGATGAATTGTTTGAGTCGATGTCTATTGTATACCCTCAATATTGGGACCATAGTCTAGGTTTAAAATCTGTAAAGGATGACTTTATAGAGAAAATAAATATTTTGCAGATCCATTTTTGTTGAGAGGCCGAGATACAAGGAGAACATATTCAAGGTATTTTAGATCGAGAAAAAATGACAGATCAAGCTGAATGATTTGGTAGAACATTGTGGGACCAATTTTCTCTGTCGGATAGTAAAGAATATGGTGTAATTACAAGATTATGGACTAAGATAAATGGTAGCGAAATGCTATGGCAAAGAATGTCAGAATATTTCAAATTAGTGGATTTATGTCAAACCATGATTTTGGGATCAGTGGAGGATTTATGTCAAACCATGATTTTGGGATTAGTGCACTGACATTCTTGAAGTCAAAGTTGAGGAACAAGCTTGATAAAAATGTGGATACATGCTTAAGATTATATCTAACAAAGTATTAGGTTGACCATTTTCCATATGAAAGAGCATTAGCTCTTTGGCGATCAGATCGTGAAAGAAGGGGAGAAAAAAATATAACAAATTTCTCTAATGAACTTGATGTGGAACATAATGTTTTGAATGATCATAATGACGATTCATCTAGAGAAGATCATGTTCAGAATGTCGAAAATGAGGACCAAGGCCAAAATGTGAATTGGAAAATCAATTTAACCTAAGATTGTATATTATATAATACACATTAAGAACTCTTGAGTCTTATTTTTGTCCAGGTGTTCCACGTACCCTTTGCTGGTGATCACTATATGTGAATTTGAGGTTGTGTTTTAGGTAAAAATAGATTCTACATTGTACTCTTTTGTTGTAACATTGATGATTTGAGCTACATTACCTTCATGCAACTTATTTTAATATTGATGTTTTGATATTTATCTCTTACATTGTCTCTTTCTTGTATGTGATAGGAAGTGACGCTGGAATTTGAGAAAGCTAGGCCTAGGAGCTATCTCTTCACATAGATAGTGTCCTAACATCAAAGGATAAATAACTAATTTGACAATATTTTCACTAACCAAGAATGGGCTCATTCAAGTACATGAAACCATGTTGGTGTTTAACAATAATATCTTGACAAATTTTTATGGTTTGTTTATTGCTTTTGCTTGAATCATTTTGTCAATTTTTTAAGTTTGTGTGTATTTTGGTTAAAAATTTTGTTAGTCCCTTGAATTCTTCTAGTTCCCATTTGATGCTTGATTTAGCCATTTGTTGTATCTTGAATAAAGATTGGTTTTAGTTGATTTCCATTGATTCAAGGTTTGAGAAAAGATATTTTTATTACCTTTTATTGCAAGAATTAATTGTCTTCACTTTTTCAAATTTGATTCTTTTACGTTGAATGCATATTTTCTTTGTAAATGCTTATCATTATTCAAAAAAATAAATGAGCTATACATAACTAAGTGAAGAGAAAAATGGTCTATGCACTAGGTTTCTATGCATTGATCGTAGGATACCTATTGGCATGAGACCAACATTCATCTAATGAAATAATCAATTGGCATAATTACAATGCATAATTGTATTAGCCTCCAGTGACAACTATTCTTCCAGAAAACTATCATTATCAACCAAAGAGCTTGTGAGGTTTTTTGTACTTCATTGATGGTACTGCTTCTCTATTGTTTAATTCCTGTATATTGTTGAGGCTGTTGCTTTGATTTTTTTGAGACAATGATTATGTTCCAGTAATATAATGTTTTTGGACAGAAATTTGTAGTTATAGAAGTATTTATTCACACAGATGAAGGGTTCAACATTTCCATTGAATTACACATGTCAATGGTTCTTCCTTGTTCTAGGAATTCTTTCAGTGCAGGTTTAGGAAGCTGATTTTCTATTGCAGCCTTCTATTGGGAATACATGGGTGTGTTGCTGCCATGGTCTGTACTGGTCCATAGACAAAGACAGATAATTTATTCGTCAACAAATTCTTTGATGCATGCAACCTCATTAAGACCTTAACACAAAACAACTCGAATTGAGCCCCCTGATTAGGTGTCCAATCATATATATTTGGGAGTTTTTTCATGCTTGTGAGAATTTTCATCATTCATTAATGTGTATTATTCCTTTGGGATTTTAAAAGGAATTCCCAAGAGAAGCCTTGTGTTGATTTCCTTGATGTGGTAGAACTTGAATCAATGGTGATGAACCCATTGGTTGTTTGGCTCAAAGAATTTCTCAAGCCATTTGTGAATTTGAAAAGCTCAAAAGGTAAATTTAGTGCATTGGTAAAGGTTGTTTCCTAGACTAGTCTTGTTAATTATACATAAGCTTTAACCAATTGTTCTTGAATTTGATCAAGATGTATTGGTACATGGATTTTCAGTTGGATAGAGTGTTTTTTTGAGACAAAATCACCCCTGACCTTCCCTCCACCTCCCCATTATCAACTCATATACCTTTAAGTGTAAAGGTGGCTCCTCCACCATCCGATTCCTTGCAAGGTACAATAGCTTAAGTTGTTCACCCACGTAGTATACATGAATGCTGGAGTTGAAAATAGCTTTTTGGGTGATCTTTGAAGGATTTGGAGGATAACACCTCATTGTTTTTAACTATATATTTCAGTTAAGTCCATTGGTATTGGAAACCTCTTGTAATGACCTTGTATTATTGGACCAATAAAGATCACTAATCTTCAATTTTTTTTAGTTAATAAATTTTTACTTTGCATGATCTTTCAATTTTGTGAAAATGCTTCCTTCAACTGAATGTACGAAAAATATACACAAATAGGGAAAGTTTACAAAAATAAGTGGGCCATGTGGGTGACCATCACAAGATAAAAATAGTAACAAAGTTGACTTAAATCATCTAGTATAAATATATTTCCTCTTGGCCATAATCATTTTAATTGAATATCCTCATAGTTCCACTTGGCCATAATCATTTCAATCAAATATCCTCATAGAGACACTTGGCCAGTAAAGAAAAATATTCAATGTATCAAAAAGGATGCCATTAAGACATAGCAAGTTTGGCAGTGAAAGGGTTAGAAAGTTATCATTCAATAGCCATCTTGGAAGGAGATGTTGAGTTGTGGTGTTTCTCTCTCTTCTACCACGGGAATCTACCAACTTTGTATCTTGACCTTCCTTTTCTATGGTGATTTTATCAAGAACAAATAGAAGGGGCAACCAAGGTAGTAGGAGGCTCCCTACTTATGGTGCATGGTGCCCCTCCCCAATACTCTAGATGTTGGCATAGATGCACCATGTCTAGCTCCACCATTTGGACATGTATGGTGGTTTGCAATGAAATATTAGAACAAGTGTATTCTCTGCATAATAAGAATATCCATTTTCTTGGGCCTAATGAAACATTGTAGCATTGTTTTTTTGTTGATTATAAATAATACTTAATTCTAGTTATAAGGCAACATGAAACTCTATGACTGAGGATAGTTTGTCCCTTGGTAGGGAAAATTTCCATTAGAGGGGAGCAAGGCATTGATGAGAAAATTTAGAAACCTACTTCTAGTCTGACTTGGAAAAGTAATATAACCATAAAAGTTGCTTGAGGGTTTTGCATTCCTTGTAACCAGGAAAAAAGTTGAGGGAATCCAATGGTCCTAAGCTGGACACAGGTGATATTTAGTAAGAAAAATTAAAACGGCCTCATAAGTTCCTGGTATATCTGACTTGTGGGTTGTTGGATATATCCTTGGGAGGTTGCTAGTTCCCTTGACTCAAAAAACAAGAAAAAATAAAACTGCCTAAAAACAGACTAGTAAATACTAAATAAATAACGACTAGGGTAAATAAAAGCACACAAGCACTTCCTGGTCATATGTGCATACTAAAACATGTAATAGACCAATATAAAAATAGTGATATACTCAGTTTGCTTTATATCCTCAATATCTATTATACACTCGGTATACTATGTAGCATGTAGTATGTAATAAAATATTTCGTCATACACATATTACATTTTAGACTGAAATGATAGGCAGTATGTGCTCTTAGTTTGGCGTTTTGGTTAAGGCTCCATATCTAGAGGGTAAAGGTCTTAAGCACTCTCTCTATAGTTGTTTACCATTTCCTATAATTTGGGAAGGCTAATTTCATGAACCATTTCTGTTTTCGAATAATTTGTTGTTCCCCTGTTTCATGCAACTTAGTATATATGTATGCATACATTGATATATAATATAGTATGTGTGTTTATAACTTCATTTTATTTGTAAGCCCTGAAAATTATGATTCTGGAAACCGTGTACCCAACCCAACCCATGACAAAATCTGCACCTGCATGCATCAACATTGGTAAGCCTGCTAGTGATACAAATCCAGGTACAAAAGCAATAACTAGCTGGTTGAGTTCCATAGAAAGACTCCACTATAATTATATCTGTTTTGAATGTGCTAATAATAATCTTCTCAGTTGGATGTACTCACTTATCTCTACCTCAAAACGAAATTAATTGCCTCAAATGATTTAGGCTTGTCTCTCATAAAATTTAATATATGCAACATTTGTACATTGATGCCTATGATCCTTGTAACTAGCAGAACATTGAATTCATGATGATCCTTCCAAGCAAAATATTCCTTTCCCGAGACATTTTTCCTAGTTCTCTAATGCACATAAGATTTAACACAATCATTCCAGAAATAAATTAAGAAGCCATGGACTGCTTTACTTGGGTTCGTAGAAGATTATATCCCCTTGTTCACCCATAAGACCTGAATTTTTATTCTCAAGATTTCTGTTGGTACCTTCACAATTTCTTACAACAACAGCACTAGATCTTCTTTTTCTTATGGTGCAAAGAAGTGAATCTCCACTTGCAGTTGCATGGAGCAATGCCTATTTCTAGTTCTATGTTGGGGTTTACCTCTTCTATTTAACCCTTTCTATTATTTATTTTTATTTGTACTTATTGTTGCGCTTCAAAGTTTATTTTGGTGCATGCACAAGGGGTGAGTTAATGAGGTAACCATTAAGACATATCTCATGATCCACTGTGATTTTTAGACCCATCTATTAAGGTTTTAAAAGAGTTACCGAGGTTGTTGTTTTCACTTATTATATTCTCTAGTATCATTGATCTAATTTGTTTATTTGTGGACATTAATATATTTGTATTTCATTTCATGTCCGTAGCAGGGAGAGAAATTTTACTTAGTCAACAGATTATGTGGATTTGGTATTTTTGTTGCAATCATCTAACTCATTATCTTGTTCTGATTATATCCATATTTCCATCATTTGTATGATAATATGTATTAAACACAAGAGACCTCAGAATCCATATCAAACACTGGATATCTTTTCCTTACAATGCTATTTAATTACTTTTTTAACCTAGTGAAAGATATCTTTCTGTAGTTCAAAACAATGCTATAATTAACAAATCCACTATCCCAATTTGATTTTCAATTGACACACATCTAGCTTGTCCCATACATCATCATTCATGTAACGAACTTATAAAAATTGCACAAGCGATGAGTTGATTTTAGTATCGATGGTCAGAGAACACCCCATCAGGCCACAACATGAGTAAGTATACCCGACTGAGAGAAAGAAAGCCTACACTACTAATTTTCCCTGAGGTTTACTTAAAAAATGTGCCATGATCCAAGGAATGTGTTCCAGTATAATGTGATAATTCCACTGTAAATAAATTGTTCCTAAATGATAGCAAGGGTTCCCAATGCACAATCTCCATTCCGAACGAACTCCAATAGGCTAGACTCTACCATAAGTTTTGATTTTTGGACAACTATAAATACAAGTCAGATTGCTCAGAGGACACTCCCAGCTACAACGACCCTTGGTTTCCTTCAAAAAATGTGATTTGGACTGTATTTTTCCTTTTTTCATCTTACAGCAGTTCATAATGTGAAATTCCTTTAACAGATATTTTAATTGTTCTTGTGTTGGTTAATAGACCAGAGCTCCTTAGAGGTAGCACAACACATGCCCATCATAAACCCCATAGAGATGACCCCTTAAAAGTTAACTCATGACCTATTGGTATATATATATATATGTTCATCCTCAAATCAACATAGGTCAGCACCTATAAAATCATAATCAATGATGTTTTTCTTTGAAATATCACCTCCGTGAGAGATGTCAAACTGTTGTACCATCATGTATTTTACTTTCCTCCAAAACTTAAATGCTATAGGCTGTAACTAAAGGGTTATCACTAATTTTACCATCATTTTTATTGAGAATATTGACAATAGATGGGAAGAAATATTACCTTAGATCTACTGCAAATCTTTCATAAATTCCTCATGATCAGAGTAAGAGATTTCTATTACTCTTATTCAGAGGACGATATGCAATAAACAACATAAATTCCCTTATATAAATTCTTTTGAATCTATGACCGATGGATTGAAATCCATTTTTCACAAAGGGTAATTAGGCTACACAAATATGGGAGCACACCTCCTTTAAAATCCCATCATAAGGATTGTAACATTGCTTCGTTACAGACTTAGAAGCACACCCCCTTTTGATATCTACTATTTGATGATGAGAACTTAGTTTTAAATGATTAAACAAACAACACAATTCCCTCCTTAATGGATAGTATTTCATTTGCTTTGTTCACTTGAATAATCTTATGACAAAGTCTTTGAAAGGTAACACTGTGATGTATACAACTTACTTGATTCTTTTTACCACTCATCCTTGGTGTTTGAAATTCTAATCTTATTTTCCTTGGAACTTATGCTTGCTTCCTTAGCCTAAAAATAAATTCAACAACAAAGGACTGAATCTGAGTGTTGGTACAAATGTTCACTGACCTTCTGGAAATCTGATTGCATGTTTCTGTTCTGGGAAGAAATACCATTATCCAGATCAAATTTGATCTTCCAATACAATATCCTGATCTTATGTATGTTGGTTTCAACACTTTTCCTAGTATCTATATCTTGAGCCTGTAAGCAGGAATATTTCACCTTCTGCGGACAGAAGTTGTTCCTCTGGTTTGAATGGTTCAGATCCAGAACAAATGAACGACAAAGGATGAAGACCTTCCCTGGATATCCTAGATACCTGGAATGCCTGCTTTGACAGTAAACATGTGTACCTGCAATCAGATTAAACACGCAAACACATCAAAGCTACCAGAACATAATCTATTAATCCATGTCAGTGACTAAGGAATCCATCAACATTTACATGTGAAATCAAACAACAATAGTAATGTGGGACGAAAATCAGCTTTGCATTAGAATAAAATGGAGAAGTTTACAACCAATTAAGCCTTAGTGTTGAAATGCATCTCCATGAAACCAACACTTCATCCCCATAAGCTCTAACTTAGCTCTCTATGCTCTCTAATGGCTTGGGCCAAGTGGTCAATCCAACATCATAACAATACCTCTATAGTTCCCCCCTCAACCATGGACATGAGCTTGTATTTATAAGGCTTAATGGATAGGAATGGTTGAGAGATTTGTGGATGAGGTGGCCTCTAATATCCTATGATGGGGGATCTCGAACTCAACTGACCCACAACGTTAAGGATAAGAGAGGACACGAGGCTCATGGTCTAGAAGCCTCGAGAAACCTCTCTTTTTCCCATTTTACCCAAAGTACCGCCTTTTGCCTCTTATGACAGAGTGGTTCAGGTTAAAAATGCTTATGGACCAAAGGCTATAAGCGATGGCACCACTTATGGTAAACAGGATACACGCGGTGCGAACAAGGTATCGCTCATGGATAATGAGGAAAGCACGGTGCTGAGTATTTTTATGAAATATTGACAATAAACATGGGTTTTCTCTCCAAGTGTTGGGATTTAAGGGAAAATATGTAAATCAAAGGTCTTATCACATGGTGGTGATATGATTTTGGTATAGCAGGATGCCCCCCAAAGCATGAGTCTTAGAGGGATACGATTAACGAGAGATTTGAGAGAACAAGTTGTCGCTACGAGGTGAAAATGTCGGCTCGATCAGAGCATGTCATCAAGTAGGCATCTGTAGTACATCAATATTTTTGACTCATAGACACAAGTAACCAACTCATGGTTGCAGACCAATACAAGGCAGATCCATGGGAGGAATAAACAAGCATGGCTACTAGAATACAGCGTAGATCCATGTGATAGAGGACTCAAACTTGGACATAGCTACCAGACATACAATGTATATCTATGTCATCTAGATGCAAATTTGAGCATATCCACGACCATACAAATGTGGATCCATGCTAGATATACAAAACTCCATCGCAACCTAGGGAAAAAGCAATGAGCTCTTTAAACAAATACCTAGGGTCTTCGTCTCGTCTTCCACAAAGTACGATTCTATCCATGTGATTACAATGATCTGAAGTCGAATATAGTAGAAACCACTTGATTACCAGCCAATGATGTGAACCATTAACAAGTGTGAGGGAGATCACCATTGATGTCAATGATTCCCAAGGTACCTTAGTACAATCTAGTGAGTGTAAATAGATGTCCTGATGTCGAACACCTAGTCGATTCTATCGATCAAAGGTCAATGATGTGAACCTATGTCAAGAGCGAGAGAATCTATCATTAAGGCATACAGATCTCAAGGTACTAAGTTTTTGTTTCTAAGACTATTTCCTGGATGATGAGCTGATGTCGATGGGAATAGTCTCGGCGAAGGAGGGCCATGATGAGTCCCACATCGATGACATGAAATCTGGAACATAGTTCTGGAATGATGTGAATTTAGTAACCACAGGATTGACTCAAAAGCACTGCCACAAAAATAGTTTTGACTGCATAGGTAAAATTCTTCAACTTCCCTTTGAACATTGGACAGCACGACACAAGACTTGGTAGTATGACTAGACGGGACGGACACACAATGCGACAGTGGACAATGCATTCTTTTGAAAGAATCAAAGGAGTGGCATGACTCATGAAAGTGGATCATCATGGAGATCAACTGAATAACCAATTGACTAACATGATGTGCAGACAAGTGCCATGTTCAAAGGTAACGACAAATTACTGCCATTTATTTGCAAAATTATTCCCTTCCCACTTTCCCCATCATGATCGATGAGTGCCTCTTTTCGGTTTTACGAGTTCAAAGAGGGTAAAAAACACTCAATATAGCTTATCCGAAGACAAGTCCAGACTCATATGTTTTACAAACCTGAGAGAGGAGGGGTTCGTTCCCAAAACGAATCTCTCAATGTTTAATTTAACGAGTCCAATGAAAGAAAACTCGGTATCGTTCATGTTTAGAGAGTCTGAACGATCATGGAAGAAGACTCCAGGGGGGTCCTTTTTCGTATGATTTATTCTCTAAGGCTCGAAAAAGTGTAAAAGCATACCTTAGAGAGCTCTTCTAGTCATGATTGGCTGGAGTGTTCCTTTTTCGTAAATAATCTATCCGAACCGAAAAAGAGATAACCTACTGTCAGAGAGATGACTCTTCAAATGCTTTAACGAGCGTGAAGAAGACAATATTGCTCGACAATATTTTCATATTTAGGGAGCCTAAAAAGAGTTTAAAGAGGATTCCATGAGGTTTCTTTACACAATGTAAATTTTTACGAGCCTGGAAAGAATCGGAAACAGACTCGACAATATTTTCGTGTTTAAGGAGCCTAAAAAGAAGTGAAAGAAGACTCCATAGGTTTCTTTACATAATGTCAATTTTTAAGAGCCTGGAAAGAATCAGAAATGGACTCAGACCTTTGATACTAGGTTTAAGGAGTGTGACCAAAGTGTCGTAACAAACGCTCATCGACTTTTTCCATTTTATGGAAGTACGAAAAAGTCATAAACAAACTCCCAAAGCTTTTTTATATGGTGCTTCTATCCTGCAATCGACTCAAAACAAGTGTTAAATGTGCTCATGACGAACATTAAGGGATTACGATAAATAAATTTCGAATAAAAAGTGATTTTAAATCAAAACTATAGTATATCAAACCCTAAAAATGTGTATATAAGTCATGTAAATAGTAAAAAATCAAATCATTTTACTATTTACCTATAGTGGAGAGCATTTGGAGCATTTTCCTAGTCATATCTTCAGTAGTTGATACCAAGAGTTTCCATCGTCATATTTGAGCGATGCCAGTTGCAGGTAACAGCTAAAACCTTACTCTTTCCTTTCCTAGTCTTCATTTTGAGTTTTGATGGGGTTTTGGGCTTATAGGGCAAGCCCTAAAGCCATGGAAATGGGCACCATGCATACCCCTTGAGGGATACGCAGTACCCTACTAGAACCGCACCTAAAACATTGCTGATAGGCGGTGCCACCACCTATCTACAATGGTGCACAGGCGGTGCCGACCGTGGAGATTTCAAACTAAAAGCACAAGCAATAATAAACCATTTTTTTTTTATTTTAAATGATTAGAGATGGTTCTAATGGGTGCTATGGTTGTTTTTGGCAGGTTTTTGTTGCTCAATCATGGTGATATGGAAAGAAATACAACATGAAAATGATGACTCCTTTGCTGAAAAAAATGTGGTTGTATAGCCGCATTATGGGACTGTGGGCTCCTGAAATTCTTTCGAACCCCAAGCATGGTATCACATGAGCGGTTGTTAGAGTACATACTTTGGATGTGGAATTCGAAGTAACAACATTTCGAGGTTGGGGCCCACATTCGAATAGTAGAGGTAGAGGAAATATACTTCTTGACTGGACTCTCGAGATGGGGTGCCCCCATCTCGCTGACAAGTTCCCGGGGAGGGGACATTACCACTCAAGAGTTGATAGATCATCACTGCACTCCAGGGACGAGGACATCGAGGAAGAAAATCCCCATTAGAGCAGTGAGGGATGGACCCCTATGGATTGTCCTATTTACCATGCAGAGGGTGGCCGAGATTCAGGGTGTGCACCAGGCATCTAGGGCACACATGTTATATGCCATAGAGGCCATGGCACCCACGATATTCAACTGGGCATAAGCCATGCTTCCAATATTCAAAGATCAGCTGGCAAGGAGAGGTAAAGCGGTTTGGATTTGGTTCCATTTTATCATGCTTCTTCTTCGAGCGGGTGCCACAGATGAGACCTCAGGTGGTCTTCAGAAGTCTGAGAGCACGGGACCCCCGTATGCTGAGGTGGGTCCAGATATGGCTCGTACAAGAGCAGGTAGGGGGAGGGTGAAGTTTGGTGACCCATTCTTCAGATGGATCCGCGATCAGATCCTCATGGTGGAGGACTATGCTTATGAAGGCACATATTTCCGTGGAGATCCTGACCTACAGCTCCCACCTGGCGAACAGTGGGGCGACATTGGTAAGAAGCAAGAAACCCTAAAATGGATAAAAAAAAATTATGTTTTCGATGTTTTATATTTTTTATGTTAAGTAACGAGACCTAGATATTCTCATGCAGATGTTGGAGCAGCGCCACTTAGGGGAGCCTCCCCATTGGATAGGCGAGATGTAGCTCACTTTGTACCACAAGGTGATGATATCATCAGGGAGTTGCAGGAAAACCTGGAGAGGTTGACCTTGGATATCCTAGATGCTTCCATTGCTGACCTTCCTCCGAGGGATCAGAGACCTATGGTGGGGGTCCCAGGTTGATTCAGTAGGCTGCTACGTAGAGTAGCTCAGGCAGTGATGTGCTACCATGAGCATCACTAGAGATTGTGTGTATGAGATATCTACTGAAAGCTGACAGCTTCAGGATTTTGTATGGTGATTTTTCCTGAAAGCCTACGTGCTTTAGATGAGGTGTCATGACCTCCTTTTTGTAAACTTATTCATATATATATATATATATATATACAGAATTTTACCTGGTGTTTATATGTCTCAAATTGTGAATGTATTTTACATGAGTTTTATGTGTCTTTAAATGTTTATTTACAATAGACCATCTTTGATTTCAATGTCATGAATGGGAAATATGCCAATATAGGATGTAATTAGCCAATGAGTCAGCAACTACATTATGTTCCCTAGGGATATGCCTATAAGAGATGATTTCAAATGATCTTTTTAACAAACGTACTCTCCGGAAGAGGTAGAGAAGCACAGGGTTTCTAATGGTGTAGACATGGTTCAGATGACAAACCACAAGTTGTGAGTCCATCAAGACTACCAGATTGCGAGCATATTGGGAGGCGACTTCGGTCAGAAGAACGATGACTGCTTGATACTTGGCGATGTTATTGGTAACGGGGCCTATACAAACCGCTCCTGAACTGACCAAATATTCAGCCGGGGAATAGAGGACCCAAGCAGCTTAGGCGAGATTCAAGGTATGGCGGCAAGCACCATCAACGAAGCCGTAGAAAGCCATCTGCATGACCAAAACATGGTATAAATAGATGTAGACACTAAACTCAAAACCATCTTGAAAATACTAAAAACACAATGAAAGCCAAGAAATATACATATACACAAGATACTATCCAAGAAAGACCTAGGCATAGTATCTTTTCAGGTACAACCCATTGCGAGGTTGTTCTAAAGGGATTCCATCATAATCAACGAGTTCATAGGATCCTTTCTCTAAAACCTTAGAAATGAGAAAAGGGCCATACCATATGGACTCAAACTTACCCTTCCCTAGTTTGTCATACCTCTGATCGCAAGTCAAAACTAGGTCACCCTCATTGAAGGCACGAGGTTGGACGGATTTATCATACTACGCCTTGATGTGTTTCTTATGTGCCTCATTAGCTAAGGAAACATCTCTCCGAGTCTCGTTAAGGTTATTCAAGTATAAAAATATTTCTTCCTCTGCGGAAGTGTCTGGGAGAAGTTCGACGGCAAGTTGTAAGGATGGAATTTGACATTGAATTGGTAAGATAGCTTCGAGTCCATAGACAAGCTGGAATGGCGTGAAACTAGTGGCTGTTTTCACAGAATTCTGATAAGCCCAAAGAGCAGAGAAAAGAACGTGGTTCCAATTAAATTTATGATCTCCAACCATCCGACGAAGCATAGTTTTTAAAACTTTGTTATTGGCCTCTACCTGACTATTAGCTTGTGGATAATATGGCGTAGAGTTTTCATGCTGAAAACCTAGCTTGGCATTCAGTTCCTCCATCATTTGATTACAAAAATGGGATCCGTGTTTAGTAACGATGGATTGCGTGACTCCAAATCTAGCTATGATATGATTGAACAAGAAGAAGGCAGCAGTCTAACCATCTTCCGCATATGTAGGCATGGCCTCATCCCATTTTTTGAAATAGTCAACAGCTACAATGATGTAACCATGCCCCCTGGCTGAGGTAGGCTTACAATGCATGAAGTCAATCCCCCATTTGAAAAATGTGCCAACAGAAATGATGGGGTGTAGAGGAGCAGGATGAGTGCGCTTTTTGGGATAAAAGTGTTGACAAGGTGGGCATTTCTTAACAGCCTCATGACATTATTTGAAGACGAAAGGCTAGAAATAGCCAGCACGAAGGATTTTATGGGCTGTAGCCATCCCAGATAAATGACCGCCACATGCTCCAGAGTGGAAATCATTCAACACATGTTCAGCCTCCTCATGGGTGAGGCATCGCCGGAGAATAGAATCAATCCCACATCTATACAAGGTATCATTCAGGATGAGGTAGTATTTTGCGTGGTGACGGATATGACTGTGATCATCACAGGATAAATGCATCTAAAATCATTGTGTTTGGAGATAAATAAGCAAATCTCCATACCATGTATCGGTAGTGCTAATCAGGAACAAGAATTCATCCGGAAATGAATCACTGGGATCAGATTCCGTTGAAGCACAGGGAAGGTCACACATGAGCTCAACAAAGACCAAGGATTTCTTTTATGTGGCTTTGGAAAATTCCAGATCAAACTCCTGAAGTATGAATATCCAGCGGGAGTACTTGCCACCGAGCACTTGGAGAGTCAGGATGTAATACATTGGGTTCTGGTTTGCCAATACAGTGGTAGTGCATTGAAAAATGTAGTGACGAAATTTTTATACATCAATGACCATGGCCAAAGATAACTTTTCCACACATGAATAACGAGTTTCAGAATCCATGATATTCTTACTGGCATAGTAAATCACGTGCTCTTGACCATCGGGATTTTCCTGAACTAAAACCATAGCGATGGTAGTAGCGGAGGCAGCAATATACAGAAGAAAGTCCTTTGAATAATTCGGGGGGTGTATCATGGGTGAATGGGTCAGAGTGTGTTTAATATTATCAAAGGCACGTTGGGCTTGGTCATCCCAAAAGAACGAAGTGTTCTTCTTGAGGAGACGCATATAACCGTGCATTTTCTCTGCGAAATTGCACACGAAACGGTGGAGAAAGTTTGCCTTCCCTTGCAAACTTTGGAGTTCAAGGAGATTAGTTGGGGCTGGTAGAGCTAAAATGGTGGCAATTTTCAGAGGATCAATCCGGATGCCATCTTTGGATACCAAAAATCCTAGCATATGTCCCGTCTCAACGCAAAAAACACATTTATGCGGATTGAGCCATATATTATAATGACAACATCTCAGGAATATCTCTCTAAGATGACCAGGGTGGTCCTCCCATCACTGTGAATGAGCAGGGAGGTTGTCAAGGTATGGTTCAACAATATGTTTAATATCATGAAACGCATAGGACATCGCATGCTAGAACGTGGCTCCAACATTTTTCAAGCCAAAAGGTAACTTCTTATATGCAAAGGTTCCCCATGGGCAAATGAATGTCGTCTTATACTGATTGGCGGGTAATATCTCAATCTAATTATAGCTAGAGAAGCCATCCATAAATGAGAATATGACACTTCCAGCACAGTTGTCGATAATCTGATCGATATGCGGAGTAGGAAAGTTGTCCTTGGGACAAGCTTTATTCAAATCCCTAAATTCGATACAGACTCTAATGGTGCCCTAATTTTTATTGATAGGGACAACGTTCGATACCCATTCCGTCAGGGGTACAGGATAAATAAACCCAGCTTTGAGAAGTTTCTCAATTTCAGCTTTAATAGCTGCGACCTTCCGAGGATGGACTTGCCTTAGTTTTTTCCTGATAGGTTTAGCCGTGGGATAGGTTTTAATCTCATGGACCATAATGGATGGGTCAATCCCCAGCATCTCTTCATAGGACCAGGAAAAAAATATCACGGAATTCTTTGAAAAGTTCCTTGTATGCTTCAGATTCATCTGTCGAGCAGTTCTGCCCAACATGAACATGCTCGATGGTATCAGTCTTGGCTGATATGTCAATTGGATTCATCTGATTAATGTTGAAAAGGTTTCCTTCAGAATCTATATATTGCAACAATATGGGACTTTGGGGTACGTTGACAATATCAGTAGGAAACAGGGATGCATAATCATGGCTAACTGGTGTTGGGGGGGAACATGGATCTATGATGGTGATCCTCCCAAATGGACTCATCCGTATTCATGATCTCTATAATGGAATCATTTGAAGGAAAAGTCTCAGAGAGATAATCTAGAATAGGAAGAGAACGTTCTAACAAGTACGATAAATGGTAAGGATCCAAAGCCACTAGATGAAGGTCATCAGTGTGATCATCGAAAAAGTCTTGAATGGTGTCATACATTGCTTCATGTGGACTCAATGAGGTGGAATAAACAACTTGTTTTCCCTTAGGCTCACAATCAAATGAGGCGATCATATGGACTGTCGCGGTATCTGTGTTAGGAGGAGTAGATGGAAAAATCCCCATAAGGGATGAATCCTTCAACATGCCTACCCCAATCGACTGGTAAGGAGGAGGGGACTTGCCTAACAGGGGGATGTTATTAGCTGTGGAGGTAGTAACATCTAGTGTACATAAATCAAGCTGGTCAATGGTAACAATTGTCCCTAGATGCAGAAGTTGGACTGTTTGGAATACTATTGAAGCAACAACAGTCATGGCATAGAACCAATTTCTTCCTAGAAGGAGGTTGTAATCTAATGGGGTGTCTACCAATTCTACTTGAATGGAAACGGTTTTTCCCCCAAGATAAATTGTTAGGGCTGATATGAGACCATGGGGATGGAAACCCCGTCCATCAAAGTCCTTGAGAGTCGTAGGTGATGTTACAAGCTCAGGAGAGACAAGATCTTTGAAACAAAACAGAGACAAAACCGAAGTCGAAGCTCCTTCATCTAGAACCATTCGAAAAAATTTCTTTCCAACTAATTTTGTAATGATATGAAAATCAAGTTTATGAGGTAATCTAGACTTATAGTTCTCAACATTGAAATGAATCAAATTAGTATTATTCGGGTCTAAAGCTCCTAATGCTGTCAACAAGTTTTTGCGCTGTGTAGGGAAACTTTGGAGTACCTCTAAGGTAGACATTGCACATGGTGCCTGAGCGAAATCTTCAACTACATTATAAAATTGAGCAGCTCGGGAATTGGGGTTAAAGACAGCCTTCCTAAGAGTACTCTTGGGTGGATGCAAAATCATGTCGAGAGTAGGCTTCTCAATAGATAGGGGGACAGTAGACGAGGATTCAGGAGAACTAGTAGAGGGAGCTTTCCCTGAAGAAGAATGATCTTCTTTCTTGTCTGTGGGTTTGTCATAATTCTGACTTTGAGTTTGCAGAATGATGGTATACGAGGACATCATATGAATTTCCTCTGACAAACTATAGTTACCCTGATTAGACATGTGGTCTATCAGTTGTTGTTGAGAGGGAAAAGAATCTGTGAGTACTGCGGGTGTGGGATTTGATTTCAAAAATTGGGATATTTTGTCCCGACAAGGACACTCCTTTGAGAAATGGTCACCTCCGCATAGCAGATAGGGATATTTTTCCTTTCTTTTCCCTTTATCGTTATCACTATCGGTTGGTCTTGGATTCTCCTATTGGTTTCTGGGTTTTTTATTTTTATTTTTACCCTTCTTCTTATTATTACCCAAGGTTTGAGTACTTTGAATAGAATTGACCTCGGAAGAAACCTTAGGAGTCGAAGGAGTAGGGGTGGAAGTTTGGGGTTTCTTGGAAGGTTTTTCTACTGACAGGGATTGGATTGAACCAACAATCCCATCAATAGGTACTTCTACTGGTGGCTTGGTAGGATCGATGCTTGGGTAAGGAGCTTGTGGAATAAGGTCATAAATAGTTCCAGACTGGGAATAAACCAAGTCTAGATATTGGGCTCAACTAATATCCTTCTCTTCAGTAACGACATCGCCCATAACCACATCTCAGGTGATTGGAGGAAACAAATATTTGGCAAACAAATCAGCTAATAACTGATCCGGAATAGGGGCCTTAATAAGCCTTCTACGCCTTCTCCATTCATGGATATGATCGGATATATGGGTGGAGGTGTTTTGTCGCATAGAGGTTAAGAGATCAGTACCCATTTCATAACGAATAGGTAGCTGAAAGTGTGTAAGAAATACAGTTGCCAATGATCCAAAATCCACAAACGAATGTTGTGGGAGTTCAATGTACCACTTCGCGGCCGTACTGGTCAATGTTCACTGAAAAAGTCGTAACCGAACTGAATCATCCATGAGGGAGTTTGAAGAACACCACAAATGGAATGTCATGACATGGTTTTTCGGATCGTCTCCTTACTTCCCATTGAACTTCGGGATGTCCGATGGTAACTTTACCAAAATGGGACGCCATGAGGGATTGTGTCAAATGGGGTCATTAATCAACTTGGACAAATCAGGTAAGTCCAAAGTTGCTAGGAAAGTTAACTGACAGTTGGGTTGCACATATTGGTAATATGATATGGCATATAATTACCACTAGGACCGTAAGTGGACTGATAAATAGGTTGTTGTGAAGAAGAACTAACGGAAAATCCGCCCGCAAGGGGTTGATTTCTAGGATTAGGGCCATTAGGACCACTAGGGACTCCGAGAGGGGGACCACCAGGACCACCAGGACCACCGGGACCACCGGACCCTCCAAGGCCACTAGGAGGTAAACCTCCAGAGCCTCCGGAACCATTAGGAGGAGGGAAACCCAACCCTCCAGGGCCATTAGGGGGAAAGCCACTAGGCCCCCTAGGACCACCAAGACCATTAGAACCATAAGGAGGAAATCCACTAGGCCCTCCAGGACCATTGGGCCCCCCAGGGGGAGTACCACCTTTTGGTGGTCCTCCGGAACCTCCCGCAGTATGTATGGGTATCCCTCCCATAACTGCCATATACGACTAGTTAGGTTTCCCCCATGGCGTGAAAGTATTACTAGGGTATGGAATCCCCGTATAAGGTATTCCTGTAGGGTTAGGTGGATGATTAATGTTTCCTACATGTATTTGATAACCATAACCTCCAGGATATTGAATGGTTACAGGTTATGCCCCCAAGGGCTGACCTGAACTGGATGGGGGATTAACCACATTAGCATGGGTGGGAGGGACATAAACTGTAGATGGTTCTATATTAGAGGTATGTCCTTGACTAGGTACAATTTTGGTGCTAGATAATGTAGGTCATGCCGAGGGTTGCCCCTCGGCACTAGAAGGTAATGACGAAACAAGAATTGAAGGTTGGGTCTCAGGTGCAGAAGACCTGGGAAGATTAGGAACATACATAACATAAGAGGTGGTGGGGTTGGTATTTTGACCTGGGTTGTGTGGTGTTATCGTGCGATCTATAATCGGTTAAATGGGTCTCATAGAATCAACAAGTGAACGGTATCCCACAGGAACAGACGTTGAACATGATGTTGGTGTGCCTAATAGTTCATCTATTTTCCTGTTAACCTCCTGTGCACAGAGAATGGTAGTGTGGTATTTCCTACGTTATTCTTCATCTTCAGAAGAGTTTAAATGGGTGCCAAATGAGGCAATGTCCTGTCCTATAGGGGTGTCCCAGAATGGAGCATTGGGACCATAATCCAGACGGGTAGTATCATCAACATGATCTTCTATGGGAGAATGGAACGAGGTATTTTCCCCGAGAAGGTTGTTGGACCAAGGGAGGCGAGTGTGAAGAATATGGTCCTCCACTTTCTGCAACCACATTATCTCCCACTTGGGAGGTGGTAGCAGCTCCTTGGTCGATAGCTTCCATTGGATTTTCTCCTGAACCAGGAATAAAATCGGGTGGCAAGCCCCGTATTCTTCTGGACTGTCTTAACTCAGCCAGTTTGTATAGTTCCTATCTAACATAGGGTCTGAAAAACTAGAAAACACACCAAAAACTTTCCCTACACAAGCTATAGGTCAAAACAAGCACACTTAAAATGATGGGAGGAGTTCAAATAGTCAGGTCTCTCACCAGGAATGTCAAGAAGGTGCCACTCGCGATATACCTCAAGGGTACGTGCGTAGTAATCTCCCTGAATGTTGTTTTCGGTGTATGGCTCCAAGCAAGACGGCCAAAGGGATTTTCTCAAATGGATAAGGTATCCTAGTGGGGTCTCCCGATATACTCAAGGTACGTGGGAGCTCAAAACGGTAGTAGTGTTGTCTAATGCACAACCGTACACAAGGGGCCTTCCAATATACAATCTAGTACGTGAAGTACCTTTCTATATACCTCAAGAGTACGTGAAAGGCTATTCGATATATTGACGGTACGTGGAAGAACCGCGCGAGTCCCGGGATGTAATGCAGACAAATAACGACAGCTCCTACGCTTAACGACGCCCGAACACGTCTCTAACCTATCACTCCAAATGCTATGTAAATTTTAACCTATAACTACCATTAATTTTAAAGTGGACGGTTAGGTGAATGCATGGTGTTTTGACAGAAAAGTAAAACCATGCAGTATGCTTATGAAAAATATTTCACTTTACCGTTTAGTATGCCTACCTACGAGAGGGAAAGAGAGTATTTTCTTTTGTTTCAAAACCAAAAAAATTTCCAAACAACAATTTTGAACACAAAATCAAAGACAAGCAACACTTTCCAAACTAATTTCTCTTTTGAAAGCAATAAGAAGGGGAAGAATCTCTTTTCCTAAAAGAAAAACAAGAAGCACACTACATGCAAATGCACGCTATCTTCAATTTTCTTAAAACACAGGCAAATCTAACTTAAAAATACCATATTTTTATTTTGACGAGATAGTACTAAATGCATAAGAGACGAAAGAACGTGAAGAGCCTGAAATCTTGTAAATCCAATCAGAGACCCAATGGCCAACGCTCAATGATGATAACCTAATCTCAGTAAAAAAAAATATTTTAAAGGAGGAAAAATAAGTTTTCTATGCAAACAAGAAATGAAACCTAGAAGTTAATCCAATGTTTTTCTTTCAGTCTATATCACAGAGATGAAAATAGATCTTACTAACACCCTAAGCTTTTCAAAAACAAGAATTCCTTTCACAATCACAACCAACAAGCACCGAAGTGAATGAACAATCAATAAGCCTAATCTAGCTTTTGAATTTTCCAATGAAACCAATCTTTAACCATAAAATTTCAAACCACAAGCATTAGATTCTGACACACAAGCCTGACAGCGCAGGGCTAAAAGCAAATCAACTCAATTTTTTGTAAAAGATGAGCAAAAAGAGGTCTTGGACTGATGCCTACCTGGCACCGCGCTGGACAGATCTTGACAGAGTGGTTCTGGACCAGCACCGCTTCTCGCCAACAGGACTCAGGCGGTGGCACCGCGGGCTGCTAACTGGGTTCATGCGGTGGCACCGCTTCTCACCCATTGCATAAGCGTAGTTCCCTGTAAAAATCCAAAACACATAGAGAACGACAGATAAAGTCAGAAAAAGACCAGATCAAGGTAAAAACTGATAGATTGAGAGTGAAAAAGAGCATAAAAGGTCGAAAATAATTCAGATCTAAACAGATCTGGAAGTTTCAAACCAAAATCCACTGAGTCAGATAGCAAATTTGACTGAAGAGAGTTGGAGAAGGAGCCTGGATTCGGACAAGAGTTGAAGAACTGACGAAGATCAAATCAACTGATACGTATATTCATTCCCCAGTGGAGTCACTAGATTTGTAAGCAGGAATATTTCACCTTCTGTGGACAGAAGCTGTTCCTCTGGTATGAATTGTTCAAATCTAGAACAAATGAACGACAAAGGATGAAGACCCTCCCTGGATATTGTAGATACTTGGAATGCCTGCTTCGACAGTAAACCTGTGTACCTGCAATCAGATTAAACATGCAAACACATCAAAGCTACTAGAACATAATCTATTAATCCATTTCAGTGATTAAGAAATCCAACAACATTTACATGTGAAATCAAATAACAATGGTAATGTGGGACGGAAATCAGCTTTGCATTAGAATAAAATGGAGGAGTTTACAACCAATTAAGACTTAGTGTTGACATGCATCTCCATGAAACCAACACTTCATCCCCATAAGCTCCAACTTAGCTCTCTATGCTCTCCAATGGCTTGGACCAAGTGGTCAATCCAACAGCATAACAATACCTCTATAGTTCCCCCCTCAACCATGGACATGAGCTTGTATTTATAAGGCTCAATGGGTAGGAATGGTTGAGAGATTTTTGGATGAGGTGGCCTCTAAGATCCTATGATGGGGGATCTCGAACTCAACTAACCCACAATGTCAGGGATAAGAGAGGACATGAGGCTCATGATCTAGAAGCCTCGAGAAACCTCTCTTTTTTCCCATTTTACCCAGGGTACCACCTTTTGCCTCTTATGATAGAGCGGTTCACATTAAAAACGCTTATGGAACAAAGGATATAAGTGGTGGCACCACCTATGGTAAACATGATACACGCGGTGCGAACAAGGTACCGCTCATGGATAAAGAGGAAAGCGGGGTGCTGAGTCTTTTTATGAAAGATTGACAATCAACATGGGTTTTCTCTCCAAGTGATAGGATTTAAGGGAAAATATGTAAATCAAAGGTCTTATCACATGGTGGTGACAGGATTTTAGTATAACAGAGCCTTGTAAACATTGTTGTGTTCCTTGACCTACAAAGGCCTACGCGATGCCTCAGTTAGTATCATGTCAAAAACAACAATCATGTTAAGTGCCTTGTTTAATATTCTCGGATTTATCATCCTCGTGCACTTTAATATGAAGCAAAGCTAATTCAGGGAAAGTAAAATTGGGCATCATATTCATATTTTCTTGGAAGTAAAAAGTCTAGCCATTTGACATAGATGTAGATTACTTGATTATTTTTACCACTCATCTTTGGTTTTTTAATTACTAAAATTATTTTCTTTGGAACTTATGCTTGCTTCCTCATCCTCAAAATAAATTCAATATCAAAGGAATGAATTTGAATACTGGTACAAATGTTCACTGACCTTCTGGAAATTTGATTGCATGTTTTTGTTCTGAGAAGAAATACCATTATACAGATCAGATTTGATATTCCAATACAATAACCTGATCTTATGTATGCTTGTTTCAACACTTTTCCTAGAATCTATATCTTGAGTCTTTTAAATGCTTCTATGTTCCTTTCCCTACATCGGTCTACATGATGCCTCAATCAGTAGCATGTCAAAAATAACAGTCCTATTAAGTTCCATGTTTAATCTTATCAGATTTATCATCCTCTTGCACTTTAATATGAAGCAAAGCTAATTCAATTACAGTAAAATTGGGCATCATCTTCGATGTGCTTGGAAGTAAAAAGTATGGCCATTTGGAATAGCAGCAGCCCCATCAATGTTAGAAAATTCTCTCGAATGTAGTAATATTTCTCACACTAAGCCCAAAACTATTTCCTTTATGATCATGATCAATTTATATAATATCCACAACATCTAGCTTTGTCGACAACAACCTAGCATACAAACCCTAGTGAACATACCACTGATACAATCTTGCTACTATTCAAATTGAGGACATTAACGGAAACAATATTAGGAAGGGCTCTATCACAGAACAAGATTTATTCAAGAGTCACCATTCATTCACTACTACACCAACCTGCACATGGTCTATTTTTTACACAAATAGCATGGCAGACATCAAATTCCCATGAGAACAACCATGATAAATCCTCAGCCATGATAAATGCTTAAAAGAAGTAGAACAGATCTGCACTGAACCCAGATTTCATTCTCTATCCCTTCCAACTTGGGTAAACTCAATCTCTCCCCATGTATGTTGGAAACTTGAACTCAATCACTCACTATCTTGTATTATAACAACTTGGCTCAATCTCTTTTGGTGAACCTTTCTCTATCTCTTATGGCGGTAACATGGGGGAATTCTCTCTCACATATGGGTGGAAATACCTATGGATTAACTCATAAATAACTATTTCTTCACCAATGAACGAGTAGGTGCACATCTCTTCTCGGGTTTTCAAGGGCCTGGTCACATTTTCTTACTTGTATGCTTTTTGTCTGCATGAAACAGATCAAGTTCACTGTTCAGCTTGGATTCAGGGTAAACTGTTACAGGTATAAGAATTTGGTTTTATATTGTTTTATATTGGGGTGATTCTTAATAGGGGATCTATAGTTCATTCAGTCAGGCCCTTCCCTATGATCCTAGTAGAAAAGTTCATTTCCCTTATGCATCACATTCCTTGCCAATGGATACAGAGTGAGGGATCTCATTGGACATTTAACTCTGTGCGAGAAAGTGCAGCAATTGGTCATTGAGGTCTCATTCCCAAGATCAAGATTCCAAATTTTGAGTGGTGGTCTGAGTGACATGTATAATGTAGGTCATGGAAGATGCTTTGGAGGCCCTATTTTTGGAGCTACCTATTTTCCTCAAGTCAAACTCACCACTACTTCCATAAATACTTCTCTGTGAAAGCCCATTGGTTGGGTTTATATCTGGCCATTTCCTCTTTGACATTAAATGCATACATGCTTATTCTCGCCATGAACACATTGGCTAGTTGCAAGTCCTTTTGTTTTATTCTGAGTAATAAGTATGTCTATTAATTTTTAAGGATTCCAGTTTGAATAGTCATGGGTTATATTCATAGCATATTCATGGAACCCTTGAATCATAATGATCAATTTATTGTTATGTATGATGTGTAGTTATAAGCAATGCAACTTTGAACGAGCATTCATTGTTGAAGACTGATTTTGTTTGCAGCTCGCCAAGATTTTTTTCTTGTGGCCCCAGAAAAAGCATTAAAGGATGAAAGCCCTGTGTCCATGGCAATTACATCCCTTCCCAAAAAAATTTGTGGTAGTACAAAGTCTACAGAGTTTCTCCTATGTTTGGCTCTTTACTCCTGCAAGTCAGTTTATTTAAACCTTCAAAGGAAGAACTCTCCTTCAATATCATGATTCGACCCTTCTACTATCTCTCAAATCTGTATATATGGAACTATCATCACCTCAAACCAAGTCACCCTTACTGCTAGAAAAGAGGGAATAAATCACAATAAAAGTCCAAAAGCTTTGAATGCAAGCTAGGTATGACCTTTTTTCTGTTTGGATAGCTTTCCTTTCCTTTTAGATGAATTTCCTTGTTGTTTTGAATGAGTGTTTTGGCAAGGAAAGTTGTTGTTTTTGCTTTTTGCTTGGCAGCATGGGCGATTTGAAATGAAGTTTGGATAGAAAAGCTTAGCAAGGAAAATTGTGTTCCTTTGGAAAGTCAAACTAAGCAAGAATGACACCTAAATAAACAAATTTGAATGGAGGTTTTGGCATAAGGAAATTTTATAGCCTCATGCAAAATGAAACCTTCCAACACGATTCCACGTGTTAAAAGGGTTGTCAAATGCTTTCAAAAGTCAAGAAAGCAATATAAGACTTTTAAAAAGAAATTATGAACCTCCTCAGTAATGGTTGTGTGTGTGAAAATATGGTTTGTAGTCTGGTACTCCAAGCAGAAATTTGCATGTCCTTTGGCCCTTAGTCACCTCCTTTCAAGTTTGTTTGAAAGCCATAAATGAAGAACTGTAGTGCAGAGCTTGTAGAATGTGTGCTCTTATGATGGTTTTGTAATTATTCAGATTTGAGTGACTAAGCTTGGGTAAACTACAACAAACAACATTATTAAAAAAATAAACAATGTGAGAGTTGAGGGAGTGAATACCATGTTTGAGGAAGTTGGCTTGGAATTATTCGTCATCAATTGTCGTGTGAGTTCTCATGGCCCTGACTGCTCTCTTGATGTCATTGGATGAGAAAATATGGGAAGAGATTAGTGGAGGTGGTACGAATAGGGGCCTATGTAGGGAAATAATAAAGGAAGATCGTATGAGAGAACATGAATTGCAGGTCTAAGTTTGGGTGTAGAGCAGTATCCCTAGAGAAAGGATGCACCAAAAGGTTTTGGGAGAACAACAAAGTGTTGCACAGAGCTTGCCTATCCGCAAGGAAAGGAATGCCTTCTTTCTACGACATAGGAGGAAAAGATAGGATATCTGAAGGTGGGGAAAGAGGGGGGGGCATGTGTCAAAGTGAGTTGATATGCTTGTGATGGATTTTGTACTGCTGGTTGAACAAATGGTTCATTGATTAGAAGCCAGGTGTGGGGGTGTGGGTGGCCAGCTAGATGGAATGGGGGTAAGAGTCAAGATCAATATCCCAAATAGATGTGGATAGAAGGTCATATTTGGCTGAGGTTGTCTTTAGGGATGAGAAATAGGGGAGAGGAGGAATGAACTGACGAAGGTGGGTGGTGTATGATTTGGCATACTTTATATCAATAGAAATGTTCTTGTGTCATATAGAATGTACCCATAGCTTCTTTGTATAGGATTTTGTTTGTAAATTCCTTCAAGTTTTACTATGATTGTAATGAAAATATTAGTAATATTTGTGAGATATTTTGAAAATAAACATATCTATTTAAGTGGAGAAATTAGTATTTGAATTATAATGCACATTTAGCAAAACAGGAGTCCAGATTGTTGATATTTGTTTGGCCACACGAGCTCACAATAGAGGGCTGATTGAGCTAGAGAGTTGCGATTTATTCTCTCCAAGAGACGAAGATCCTCTCGTGAAGCTATATCATAAGATGATTGTTTGCGTGCCATTAGTAAAATTAAGGTATGGTTCTTCTTCTTTTTTCTTCCTTTTTTAAGAATAGTTCATTATCCAAAAAGTCCAAGATTGCATGTTTTTTCTTCCATCTGGTAAAATGTTCCCTAGCACCCAGTATTATGTTATACTATAAGGTGAATAATTGTGGCTTCTACACCTTTGTTGGGTGGTTTTCAGGCACTGGGCAGTGGATTTGAAGTATTTTCTGTTGGAAAGAAGAATCTTGTCCATTTTGTTCCTATGGAAATAAATAAAGACCATAATGAAATTCTGGAAATGGCTCATGTATGTTTTGAAAAACTTGTATTTTTGAAATTGAAAAGACAGTCCGATTGCATTAAATAAATTATACAATTTGTTATTTTGTATTATATGAGCAAATTTCAATTTAGTGATTGAATTTGACTACATATTCAGTGATTAATTGAATGACACACTTCTTGGAAGTTATGTCTCTTTTTTTGGGAGGGATTTCCAAGATTTATGTCAAATATAAAACCCTCTGTCCTTTCAGTTTTGGATCAGCTTTTTCCTTCCATCATTTATGACTGCATCCCCAATATTTGCAGACATTATTAGTTTTTATTTCAAGGTAGACATAATACTTTGTGTGGGTTGAGTATGAGGATATTGTAACATAAAACTATGTATTTTGACGGTGGAACTTAATAAAATATCTAAATATTTATTTTCTTTGGATATTCTTCTTGATATCATCAAATATATATGATGCTAGAACTGAGAAAGCTTTCAGAGATAAAGATTCTGAGTGCATCCTAAAATTTGCAGACATCATTAGTTTTAATGTCAGGGTAGATTCAACATCTTCTGTAGGTTGACAGTGAACATAATTTAAAGTAGAACCAAATTTTTTGGCATCGTAACTTACTAACATGGATAGATATTTATATTATCTAGATATTCTTCTTTATATCACTGACTGCATAATGCTAGAACATATAAATTTTCAAGAGATAAATATTCTTGTGGCTACTCATTAGTTTTTCCTATGTCAGTTCTGAATGTTGGTGGTTATTGCTTTTAACTTTTCACTTTTAAGTGCTTGGTTGAATGGTTAAAGCTAAAACAAAATTTTAACTCAGTGGGAGATTGTAAGGGTACAATATCTATCATTTTCACTGCTTAATTTTGCATATAAGTTGTCCAAAAATGGTGTGTTGGTTTAGAAATCATTTTATCTAGTTAGGAGTTCTATAACTCTATGGAGGTTTTCATTTGCAGTAACGCATGCTATTTTTATTTACTGTGCATATTTCTGATTGATTATGCGGGTGCATTATTATTAAGGTTTGTTGGAAGTAGGTTCTTGGATGATGCATGTACTATCATAGATATGGATTCTTTTGGCATGTTATATATGATCGGGTACTAAACTATTTTAAATTTAAACTGTGTTTGGATTATGGTTTTATTGCATATACAAGGATTGAAAACATGAAACCCTAATAGCAAAACATGAGGCTCAAAACTTGACTGTCTGAGACTTTAGATATATAATGGAATGATGTATAAGACTATAATTTTAGTGTCCAATATATAAACCTATTTTCCATTCTAGCTTTGTTAGAATAATCATAATTTGATACTTATTATGAGCTAAGCATGTTATAAGCATTGTGCTGATTGAAAAATATTGTCTTTCATAGATGTTGTTGTGGGGGATTCCATGATTGTTTTGCTTACAATGATAAAATGAAGTACATATTGATGACATCACTAGTATATGACTGGAATGTGCAAATTATAATGGGTAAAATAATGGATGTTAACTTCATTGACTGCTTAGGCATGCTTACTTATGAAGAAATGCCTATGGATTCACATGTAGAATATTCTTGTAGCTAGATCCTAATTCCATTCAAAAACAAATGTCCTATAGTGGATAAGGAGTGAAGATCTTGAAAACCATTAATGGTGGAGTCTCCTTAGACTAGAGTTGTTGGTCAATGTGTTGTGTTTATTTTCCTTACTATATTTCTTTACATGAGTGTATAGTGCATATTTGAGAATGAAAAGGTAGCAATTGTGTCTAGTATTTTAAGTATCTATGTTTATGACCATCATGTTACTGATTGCTTAGGAATAATCACTTATGCAGTGATGTGTGTGGATTCCAATGCAAAACATCCCATAGACATATCTTAATCCCTTCATAAAACTGATGGCTCATAGTTGATAAGGAGTGGAGATATTGAAAACCTAGGCTCTCCTTAGACTGAAGCGGTCAGTTGATGTGCCATGCTTCTCTTCCATACATATATTGTCAACCATGGGGTGCTTTATTTACTTGAGTACATTATACATGTCTTCATCTTCATTGTCTTGTGCTTAATTTCTACATCATAAATACGGTATGACAATGGGGGTGGGCATGTGGCAGATTCACCAGTTTTTACAATTTTTTATAATGAAGTTAAAAATATTCGCCAAGATTTTACAATATCTTATGGCTTAGTGAAATATTCTCCAATATTTTACAATATCTTATAACTTAGTGAAATATTCCCCAATATTTTACAACATTATATAATAAAATGAAATATTCGCCAAGTTTTTTATATATACATATTATATTATTGATAAAATCACCTTCAAATTTTCCTATATATCGAAGAGATTCACCCATTTTTATACATATAAATCTAGGGGGGGTTCTTAAAATCATCCCTGGTCTTGAACCACACTCATATAGAATTGTGTGGTTTCATCTGCCAACATCTTTTCCATAATCACGTAGTCTTCAATTTGTGCAGTTGCATCCTCAATATTCCCTTTGCGCTCTGCAAGTTGTTCTGGTGGCGTACTTTGAACTGTCCGTGCTTGCAGGTCCTTATTTTCTCGTTTCAAGTCTGTGATAATTTTCCCAAGGCACATAATCTTATCTTCTACAAACATTTCATCTATGATGTCAGGGATTTCCTAACATGCGACTGTAATATCCTTCACCAGGCATGCTCTGTCATCCAAATATTTCACCTTAGACCTCAACTCAGCTCTTTGTGCTTCCTTCATTCACTTGATCTCTTCATTCGTTACTTCCACTTGCTCCTACAATTTGACAAGGTGATCACATACGATGGATTCCCAGTTGACAAGTTCCTAGCTCGCAATCTTCTACAACCATACAATCACATGTGTGGGAAACTCGTTGACATCCAAACTGATAGTGTTGAACTGTTGCATCATGGTGTCAATGTCCTCACTTCTATACTCCAGTGTGCATGATGGAATTTGTACAATGAGTACTCTCTTTCCTGTGCTGATCTTCGCTGCTCTTTATATCATGTCGGCTTGCGGAACCTTCTCTAGTACCGCATTTTTCAAGGATGTTAACAAATTCTTTACTTGGTGAAAGAACCTAGTTGAGTGGGTTTTGAACTGTGCTTCACTCTTGGTGGTCGGCATGTTTATCACAGTGATGATATGACTCCCTTGATCGTCAACCATCATTTTGGTGTTGCTCCCTTCGCCCTACTCATATATTCTTTTCATTCTTCCTTCTTAAAATTGTCTTTCTACCTCGAAATCTATTGGATTCTTGGAATACTCGTCCTACTATTCCGTATTACTTTCCAACATTTGCGCCTACTCTACCTGTGCGTCGAGTGGGGAACTCACCTCAGTGTTCAATAGGTCCTCGACACTAACTAGGAATTTCCACTCGGAAAACCACTTAGCAATGATGGCCTCAACTTCCTCGTTCATCAACATGTACATTGTAGTGAGCCATTGATGCTCGATGTCTCTGTATTCTTGAATGTGGATGGCATGTGGTCTCATCGTAAATCATGCAATCCGCTAGTATTTCATCAATGCCTCCCTAGTCATGCATGGAACCTTCCCTACTGCATCACACGGTGCATCCAGTATAGATAGAATTGAATATTACAATCAATCTAACACTCATTCTCATTGATCCACCACAATATTTGGTACCATGCGCCCCTGCATGATTGGGAGACCTCTACATTCATACCTTGATAGTGCGTGGGTTCCATCCACCCCACCAGCGCAATTAAAATCAATAGGAAAGAATAGGTAAAGGGTCGGTTACCTTCTTGAACTAACATCGCATCCTTCATTAGTTTATTTAACAAAAATAACGACGAGTTCATTTGGATGCCCTCTGCACACTTCTTTGCACATGCAATGACTCCTGAAGTGCATTGGTTCAATCATGTTTCACATCCTTGTTCACATTCTAGTTCACATTCTGATTATGGTTCTATGGCAGTGGATTATTCTTTGCTTTCCACTTCGCAATCAGTTGTGGGAAGTCTTCGACAATATGATATCCAGCGGTACAATAAGTACACTACGACTGGAGGTTTAGGAATTTCCACTAATATTGTCCCAATACACCACAATTATAACATTGGACAAGTCCACAACCTCGTCCCATACCTCCTCCTCGACCAAAACCTCCATTTCAACCTCCTCAAAATCCTCCGCAAAATCCACCTTGCTATTGGTACTGCGGTTGATTAAAGTACTATTGATGCTGATTAGGCAGTGGTGTAGGATATTGTGCTTGAGTATACTATCATTGTGGATGATTATATTGCATCTTATTGTACTATTGTTGCTGCAGAGAAAAATACGGTTGCTTCTATACAAACCACAGTTGTTGCAGTTGCAGCCTCTCCATCGGTCTCGGCCCTTCTCCCTTCATGAAATAGGTATCCATTGTTCTTTATTGGAGCATTTCATAAGCTCAACAATCCTTTTCTTCATGACCAACTGAACAAAAAAAAAAATCAGAACAAATTTGCAAGTTTCAATACTACCTTTTGGAGATATACACACTCTTCATGTCGATGTCCTTGAGTTTGACATATGCAATACCATGGCAACCCACCTTGACTCAAAGGATTAGGAGCATCAGACTGTAAGTAATCGTGAAAGTCCAGAAATTTATATTTATGATGCCTCTCAATGTGACATCAAGGACACCATACTTCTTCGTGTATTTCCTTTCCTTTCTTGATATCCTGCAGCTGAATCGTCGAATTCACTAGTTGTGACTAGATCTGATTCATCCCAACCCCAATTTCCCCAAAAGGTGAAGCTTTGAGCTTCATCGTGATTTCCAAAGCCTCAGTGTGTGTCACAATCTTCTGCTACATCAGGGACATTCAGATGTGCGATACCAAAGCTACGATGAACTATTCTTTTTGTTGCACATCGCTCATTCTGAAACTTACCTTAGCCATTAGTGTCTTGAATCAATGATCGAAATCCCACATTGAATCATTTAGATACTGTTTGATTTCCTTCAATTCGGTAATGTATTGTGCCTCATATTTGGGTTTCCAAAATTCCTCAATCAACCCGGTCTTAATCTACGCTAATGTCTTCTACATATTCCCTACAGGCACTTGTACAAATTTCATGTAACAATCTAATGTGCGACCTCAAAAAGTTGTCACAAGTTGTCCCTTCATAATGTCTTTGTCTAGCACTTGTTTCGTAGTCCACACTGCTTAGCTAAGAAACCAGTCCTGCCATTCTTGTCCTTCGTCCGGTATTTTCTTGTCCACTACTATTACTCATGTGGTGACACACATGGTAGTCTTGATATGATCTGGTGTTTCTTACTGAATGTGGCGTAATGCATGGAGGTGTAGGTACGTTGTTGCTTTGGGTTGGTCCTTCCTCAAAATTTGGCATAGCCTAGTCATATCCTTCGTTGTTGTAGGGTCTCTTAGTCCCTTATGATTTTCTCTTGTAGTTTCTTGTTTTGGTCGTACCAGGACTCTCCTCAATCCTCTGCATCTTCTCTTGTCAGAACCTCACCCCACTTTGCAGAAGACCAAAATCTTCCTCGATTTCCATCATAATATCATCGTAACTCCCATCCATCTACCCAGTATCATTCCATCCAACCCATGTCTCTATAGTACCCGTTACCTCCGCACACCAGGTATTTACTCGTCGAAATTCATTTTCAATGTACCTTTTTCACAAATAAGCATCTTAATCCACAATTGCAAAGACAATAGAAACCTATCTCTTGGTCCTTGGAAGAATTCCCTTTTCTTGTCACTATAAGATTTGAATATGTCGATAACAAACTCAGTAATTTATCCTTCCAAAATATTGTTGATCCACACTTCAACAACCCTTGATGCTTTGTTGTTGACCTTTTTCAGTCACTGGATCAGTTCATGGGTCTAGTATGTAGGTTCGCCACCCTAAAAGTTCCTTTTCTGGAAGGTCAGTTGTGCCAACCGCTTGTATATGATGATTGGGAATTTAGAGAAGAAGATTTCATGAATATTAGAATAGATATACCTCCCTAACCACTCTTTTGCAGACAATATGGAGCTCTGGTTTTCTTCTATTGTGAATTCTCGAGCTTTCTGATCAAACCAGTCCTGGATCTCAGGTTTCGTCAGATGCCACAACATATCCTCCTCTTCCTCGCACTAAGGTCCCAAAAACAAAACCATTTGTTGACACAACACTATCGACAGGGGTTCACACTCTATCGACTCCCCTCTTTGATGCGACTCCTTAAACACTGGCCTTGATAGGTTTTACCCTATCCAGCAACACATAGATAATAGATGCGGTGTCACCGAATATGCTAGAGGGAGGGTTGTCGAAACAAAGTTTCTGCAGTAAAGAGGATGACTTGTGCAACTTGTTCTTTCCCTATCGCTGCTAACCAGATATCCAGACGAGGGTTTAACATAAATTATTCATTATTAGTCGCTTCAGAAACCATTCATTACTATTCACGTCATATTGATTATCACTTCAATTTATTCATTCTGCAAAGAGATCAACAAGTATGGATTCATTCATTATGTGAATACATCTCATCATTCATAAACATAAACCATCACAGGAGTAGATTGCAGCATTTTGTCATTTAGATCGCATCATTAATACTGTAGAAACAACAAACATAAAATCATAGACAAAAAGACACAATATTTCCAACATCATCCATCCATATCATATTACTTGGCAGATTAAAACATATTTCCAAAACACATATCCTGGTCGACAACTTTAGACCAAACCTGAGAAAAATAGTTCGTAACACATAAAGCATATGATAATCTGTATTCAAAAGATGCCCAAAAAAGGATGATCTTCTACTACATTCCTAATTCTTTATATAGGCTTGTGCCTTTACAAAATGGTCCACATCTAACTAACTTGGACCATAACTACAAAACTACAACCAAGCCAACCGCTTTTCAACTTCTTCGCCTTGCCTACTATTCTTTGACTTTTGTCTCTATCGAACTACAATCAACACACACTCAAAAGGGTCTCCTTCACCTCTCTTATATTACAAGAGGTTTAGATTACAATACATCCCATAACACATGTGGGAGAAATGAATTTCCACCTCTTTATATGGAGAATGATTACAAAGAATACATGATTACAATGACGCATGTGCGATAACACTTGTTTATAATATTAGAGTTATTTTATGTGTTTAGATATTTTACCAATATATCACATAAGTCATCATTACATATTCTAACACTCCCCCTTAATGATGTCCAAGAGAAAGATTACAAATGAGAAGAAGGTGGCAACACACTGACATCCCCCTTGATAACAACTTCTAGAATGCTCCATAAGATGCGAATAAAAAAACACTTCGCCTCATGGACTTGATCAAGACAACATCCACTTCTCATGAAACTACATCCAAACCATGTTGTATTATGAACCCTTTCTCAACACAACAATTTATGGCCAATACATTAAAACATGTAGCTCCAAACTCATCACAACGTATATCTCAACTAATAGTTGAGAATCTTTGCAATAGATTGCTTGACAACACAAGAACCCCGGATCCATACATCAAAACAGTCTTTAGAGAGCTCTTACTGAAGATTACATTGTGAATACAAGACCTCAAATGGTTTATCCATCAAAACACGAGCCAAGCAGACAGTCTTCACAACTTAGATGAAAGATGCATGAACAATAGAATATCGATTTCCATCATACAAAAATACTGGAATATGGTGATATAATATGATAAAATTACAGCATTACAATCCTTCTTAACATTAACCATCATTGTTGTAGTTAAGCATAAGTTGAAAAGAGGAACAATGCTAAAAAACTAGAGATCCGCAACCATCATATGCTTAAACAAGGAAGGAATATCAGAAGCAAGCTATCCCACAACATAGATATTATAATTTGCACAAAATAACTTCCAAGAGTAAAGCATATAATAAATATGACAAGCCCAAAAAACAGAGAGATGATAAAATGACGTGGCTCAAGAACATATAAATAATAGGAATTGGATCTATGTTATCGCTTCTATGCAAGGCCATATAAATTTTGAGAAAAATATTATAAAAAAGGACATGACATGATATAATAAATAGAGGAGCATAAAAACGAGTGAGCATAAGAGATATCAAGATAAAATAATGAGCCAAGATATCACTTAAATATATGAAAAATATAGTCATCAAGCAACTGATTTTAAGCATAGTTTCATTTCTTGTTGATATCATGTTAATATGCAAGAGATGAATGCCCTGAAAATGTCAATGTTTCCATAGGAAACATTAGAGACAAGAAACACATGTCAATTCTATAGAAATGTTAGAGACAACACAAGAACTAGATACAATCTCTACAATACATTAAACAAAAACTATATTCCAATTAAATAACTTATTACAAGTCACAAATAGGATATCAAATAGATTAAAAAAATTATTTTGCTCAAGAAATTAATCACCAAGAGCATATAATGATAATAAAGGGATTTCTTATAAAAACAATGAAAATAATTTTACACAAAGGTCAACAGTAAAAAATAAATAAATAAAATAATGATCAGAAGATAGATAACAGATAGAAGCATCATTTCCATTATTAGAAGAGTAAGGCCATGTTAGAACATTGAGTAAAACATTGATCAAATAAAACAATGGCATCACTTATAGATATGAAAATATAACCATCAAGCATCTAATATCTAAGCATGTGTTCATTTCTTGATGTCACCATTACCATACTAAAGATCCATGCCCCTGAAAAAGTCAAAACATCTTCCACATAAAGAAGGTTAGAGATAAGTAAAACATGAACAAGACAACCTCTATAAATGTGATGAATAAGAATAAAAAACCTAATGAAAAGAGATCAAGAATATCATGACAAGAATTTTGAGATAAGAGATGAATGAAACCAGAAATTTCTCATTGAAACAGAATCCCAACAACTACTAAAAGATGGATATGTCACTTTGCAGCAGAAATCGAAAGCAGAAAAAAAAAATTAAAATTGAAAATGACCATAACTCTATCAATATTTCCCAAATGTTTTATTATAACCTATTTTCGAAATTGAACAATTAATTATGCATCCACCGTGGTAGACAGAATGAAAATTTTGGCACTCAATCAAAAGATATTCGCTTTACAGTCTACACGATTGTCACAAAAAAACTGGAAAATAACTAATTTTAAAATAGTGATATCTCTATCTTCTGAACTCCAAACGAGACAAATGTTTTTTTGAAATTGAGTATTGTTTCGAGAGGAGATAATATATGCAATTTGTTTCCTTAAAAATATGCACATAAAGTGTCAAAATGATTTGAAAGTCACCACTTAATTTTACCTTAAAGGGTGTGTGCAAGAAGTTGAGGGACCTTTTAGATGCAATCTTACTTTTTAGGAACAGGCTCACATTACATAGAAAAAGAACGCGCTCCTCTTCCATAGCACTTGGAATAGTAAATCCGAGCCTGACATGTAAGCAGACATGTAGGCTAGGTAACTATAACACGTGCGCGTTTTGTAAATCTAAAAAAAATAAAAAACCCACAGTCCCGACCCAAGAGTCGTTTTCACCAAACAGGATCACGATTACGACGGCATGCCGGTGCCCTAGGAGCTTCGAAGAGTGCCCATTCCTCGATTTGAAGACAAATCCTCTGGTGAATCGTCATATTAACAGGTAATTCATTCACCCATAGCTTTTTTTTTCAATTAGATACTTAAATTACCATTTTTTGTTTGTAAATGCAATAAAAACCATAAAAAAATAAACAACCATCTCATAGCCAAAACACCAACCAACCAAAGATGATGATATGCCAATGCCTTGCCCAATTTAGATGCTATTCTATATCTAATCAAATGAAACTCTCTAGTACATAAAAAAAAAAATAGAATAGTCAATAACCCAAACAATTACATGGCCAAAAGAGCCTACCCTTCAAGAGAAATTCACCAACAAACCAAATATTGCCTAAAAATCTACATCATATGCCATACATATGAATTAAGGCCTTTAAAATTACAAGCAACCCAAAATTCCTAGAGATTGTGAAAACCATAACCATTAGAAAAAAAACCACTCTCACTAGAATCTAGGAAGCATAAACAAACATCTTTTCAATATGACTGGAAGCATAAACAAGCATCTTTTCAAAAAGTGATGAAAGAACTCGTACTCGCTATAGAACCATGGACAATTTCATAATGGAGAGATGACTCACTATTCAGAATGCATGCCCCAATATCCTCATACACTGCACGATTACATCCTGAAAGACAAGTAGAAAATGAACACTCCTCAAAATTCTCTACAAAGTCATCAATCTTAGCTGATGAACCCCGCATGTACATAACATGACCTACATGATACATATCAAGTAATCATCAAGGATCATCATAATACACATCATATGCTCTACATATATACACATAGGAGACCATCATAAGCTTGAAATTGTACTCATACAATTCCCATTGACACATATCATCGGGGTTTTCTCCTGTCGAACTCTGGACTATACTAGCTCTGGAATATCCATCATCATGCTCTAAGAAAGATTGTCCTTGATCAAGAAACATCATCGTAGCCTCCAAGGCATGTCCCAAACAATGAACAATTCCTCCTTTCCTGCCAAAATCCAAACCTTAAACGAAAGACAAACCTCTCAACAAAATTCAAATCATCTTTCTAAGTTAGCGCAACCATCTTTCTAAGCCAGAACTTGAGTTATATCCAATTCTTACTTACTCATTAACTGAATGTAGTCACAAGTTGAACGAAACTTACGTTTTAATTGTGAAATGTTTAATCTTAAGTTTAAATAAATATATGTAAGTGAATTTGTCATTAAATTGCTAACTTGAGTTTGATTTAATACATTTTCAATTTTGAAGAGACGTCATTATATGCCATGTATATGTTTCTAATGATTTGCTTATTGATGTTTTTTTTTGCAGTTGCTGTAATGGATCCAAATGCCGTGATTCTAATTGAGCTTGCCCGCTTAAGGGGCATCAGTGCTTCTTTTCATGGCGGCGATGAGATTCGTCGCTCGCTTGCATCCACCATGGATGCTATTGTTGACACTATTTCGCAGTCAACTAATATACTATATGATATCACATCATATAGAGAGAGGAAAAGAAGAGAACAAGAGGATGGATTGGATTATGTGGCAATAAAAAGGTTAAAAATAACAAAGGAGCACATTTTTGCATTATTCAGGGATCCTCGGACTAGAGAAATCCCAAATACAAACCGGCCACATATATCCATTGAGTGGTGCACATTCCAACCATTTATCGATAACTTGATGGATATATGGTATATGGTCTTTGATTTGCCACCGCATAACAACAGGGAAATGCCCCTGTATTTCCTTCGAAAGTTGTATGCGGAGTTCGTGTTGCATAAACACGTGAACTATTTTTCTTACTTGGAGTATCAGGGGATCGGTGGGGGGATGCCCCAAAATCGACCCAATGCGAGGGTCCAAGACCCTAATCGCCCTATCCCTGCACCTCGCGCGCCATTGCATGGGCCAGATGTCCCACCTGCAACTCGCATAGTTGCTGAGACACGGGATGCTTTTTTGACACTGGCACAAGTGGTCCTTCGCCATAGCACTACTCTTCAGCAAATGGGTCGGGATGCAGGACCTAGTGGTCCCGATGCAGGGCCATCGCCTTCTTCGAGGCCATTGCCATCTTCGGGGCCATTGCCTTCTTCGGGGCCATCCACTGGTGCGCCACCACGTACTGATACAGCACCATCCACCAGTGCACCACCATCGGCACATCCCCAAGAGAGTTCTGATCCTCACGTGTGCACATCGTGTGGTCGTCCCTGCTATGGTCTTTCCACAGATGTTGCGTTCAGTGGTTTTTCGAGTGAGGTATGTAGATTTGGTTAATTTTAATAAATTCTTCATTTAGTTTCCTCTTTGTACACATATATATAGTTTGAGCTAATATATTAATTTCATGAACTTGCAGTTGTTGCGTTTTGACGCCTAAGACCCCCCAGACTTTGGATTGGGGCATGGCATTGCAGCGACCGATCCCTTTGTTGGTGGAGGGATCCATGATGGTACAGGCCCATCTGGTTCTACTGAGGTAAACATTCTAAAATTTCAATTTTTCAATTATGCTTGTCAATAACTTGTTAATTTCCACATACTTTACATGTTAGTTCACTAATTCTATCTATGGTCTAATATTTACAATTATTAAACTTGCAGATCCCAAATCCGTCACTGGGTGGAGAGATCCACGAGACACATCATGGTACCCAGGTAAACATTTTAATATGGTAAACAATTACAGTTGTCATTTTTTAAATACATGTACATGTTTGTTGAATTATGCATACATCTAACTACATGAACACTTGTTGATTGTAGGCACCGACCCAAACATCTGGGCCATTACCTGCAGATGCATCTCCTCCCAGGCCTTCCATGGACAAGGGTCATGTGTACATGAGGCGGTCCACTCCAAAAAAGACTCGAGCTTCCCACGGCCATGTAGTTACTGAGCCCATGGTAATGTATATCCTTCGATGATATTTGTTGCTTAACTTGAAATCCGGTGCATAAGTTGTTTTTGTTAATGTTTGATTTGCATGTTTACTGCATCAGGAGCCAGAGTTAACGGAAGAAAGTCTAGAATCGATGGTTGATGCAGCAGTTGAGGCTGCTTCATCAATGGCAGCTAGTCACACCGAGGTATACCTAACTATTTCAACATGATCTTAACATAGTTTATTATTGTTGTCTATTTTTTATTCATTCATGTCTAACTATTTCAACATTTGGTGATTGTAGGCCCCAGCAGCAGGAGTAGTTCCTGCCCCCCCTGTTTTGAC
>LPNX010595222.1:93642-152045 GCA_001517045.1 Pseudotsuga menziesii | reverse complement strand
GTGTTGGATTTTCACCTGATGGTTTGTTAATTGGGGAGGGTGAGTCCTAATTATGCTAGTCACCCAAGTGATTTTGATACAGCTTGACTGATCGGACGAACCACAGCCAAGTCCAGAGCATACACACTGGAGTCTTGTAAATTTTAATAAGTTATTAAGAGATGTGTTCTTGTTTAAAAGAAAAGCCTCCAAGAACCTCTTTCGATCCAAGTGGATCTCAATCGGGGAGTCAAGGAGGGGTTAATTTTAAATCTGCTGAAAACAAATGATAGAAAAAACAACTACACAAATATGGTTTTCTGATTAATCCTACCACGAATCTCTTTCCCCTTTCGGGTCACTCGAGAAATCGTGGGGTAAGTATTATGATTACTTTTGAAAATAAGATATGGAATATGGAATTAACAACAAGATCAAATATAATACCTTGCAAATTAGATCAATTCTAGTGAAAGGAAGTAAGTAGAAAATGCCGAAAATGGCACCGACGCGAATCCCCCCAGGGGGGATGGGGAATGGGCTCGAAAGAGCCTATTCAAAGGATGATTTTATTATAGAGTTTACAATATAAAAGCACTGATAAAACAGATCTTTATTGGTCCTTATATAGGCTGAAACCAAGATATTACAGTTTATATAAAAAAATTACAAATTATGTGACAAAAGAGAGACCCCCGGGGGGATTTGAGCGCTCCAAAAGCCACTTTGGACAGCAGATTCGTTTCTTCTCTGTCAGACCTACTAAATGACAGCAAGAAAATTAGAATAAAAAATTCCCCAAATCACTTTAAGAGTGCCTTTGGGTCAGCCTACTTTATCTCAGAAAACTATGTAATTAAACTAGCTAAACCGACGAAAAAGGAACCAAGGAAAGCAAGCTTTCCTTGGGATCTTGTCTTGATGTTTGTGCAGCCAATTAAAAGAAATGATTGCAGAATATTGAAATTATTGAACAGCAAAAGAAACTACCTTAACAGCAAGCTATTAATTTTTCAATAAACTACTTGCGAAACTAAGGCAATTTAGCTAGATCTCTTGAATTTGAACTTTAAGCACAAAACGAAACTAAGATCTAGAAATTTGGAGGGATATTGATAATTAGATCTATGTATGCTTTTATTGATGAGATAGATCAGATTTAAAAATAAACCTTGAAGTAACCAGTTTGAGGAAAGTTTGATAATTTTTAAAGGAGGAAGAGAGAGAAAGAGTGTTTGAAGCCTGGAAATGTTGGGCTTTGGTTTCCGCTTTGGTGGAACACCAAGGGACTATGTCATTCGTAAGATACTGAAGATGAGGAAGATTCAAACTAGATCAACCTCTTCTACCAGTGAGATCATCTGCAGCTTAAAATCCTTGCACAGACAGATGGTTAAAACATAGGTGCTGCCGAAAGAGATGATTGGAAAGCATGCAATTAAACTTAAAATACATACAAATCCAATAGATCTAGAAAAAGCAGCAGTAAGAGCATAAATCAAACTAGAATAAACTCTTACCCTAACAGGAGGGATCTCTCTCCTTCAAGGCCAACAATTAACCAGCAAAGCAATGATAAACAAAAGCAGATTATACCTCATAAGCATTTGACAATCAACATCCACACATGAATAGCATTACACCATAGATGTTGCCTCCAAAGCTTCTTTATTCCAGAATGAAAAAACAATATAGCACAAGAGCAACAGCACCTCAATCCCATTTCTAACTAGCTTGGAAGAGGAGGCTGTGCCTTGATTTATACAATTTGCAGGCCATCTAGCCCAGGGGGGGCGCAATTCCTCATGGAATCAAGTGAAATCAGTTGATGGATAGTTCATCAATGCAGAACTGAGGATGAACTGAGCCTACTTGTCAACCGGGGGCCTGATCTGGCTAACACATCAACCCATACACTGACACATTGGCCCAGACACTGAAGAATCCACCAAAAATCATCCAGTTGAGCCAAAAACATGTTGAGGAGAGAGGAAGGGCGAAATTCCCCATAAATACCACTGTACATCAACTCTGGATCTGATTTGATCCCCTCCTTCAGTCAAGGATTTGTCAGATCCAGTCAATCTGCTCCAGATCTGATTGATTTCAGTCAAATTGGTTGAGAAGCCATTGATTTATTTGATTTTGGATTTGCTCCATTATTCATCAATTTATTAATTAAAATAATCAATAATTGATTTTTGGGGCTTTCTGACCTGAGTGATGGAAGATCACTCAAAACTTAGGAAATAGTGGGTCCATGGGTTTACATGGTGCTCTTAGCTTGAAAATGAGCACCTACATGACTGAAACTGATTATTTGGCCCACTTTTATTACAAAATCAAAATTTCCAATTAAACTATTAAAAAATAGCCTAAGTTTTGGAAAAATTAAATTTTAATAAAAAACATTGAAAAAACTGAAAAATTGAAAAATTGAAAAACACCTAGGGGGACTTAGACATGTTCATATGACTCAAAAAAGATGTCTAGCATGCTTACACATTGACACACAGACTCTAATAACCTCAATAGGCACAAATTCCAAGCCGACCACCCCAAATTTGGAGGTATGGAGTGAAAAACTCAGAAATTATCAGTCGTTTATTCAACAACCAATAATAACCAAGGGAAAAAACACCCTGGGCTGATCGGATTGACAAATGAAGTCTAAGAGACTGAGTCTTTTACAGACACTATCATGCTAGAACATGTATTACAACTCCCCCATGGGGTATGAACATGTGATATGATACAAGAAGCACTTCCAGAAGTACTTCCAAAGGTCTCTTGAAGTCCGAACAAGTTATCCTTGTCCAGTTCACCATGCTCACTTGATAAAAACCACTAAGTACAACTTAGGTGGTAACAGGCCAATGCCCCCAAGTGTGGTGTAAGGGACAGTGTGGATGGAAGGGACACTACCCCCATGTGTGACAGGAGGGGTAGTGTATGTGGAAGGGCCACTACCCCCTTGTGTGATAGGAGGGGTAGTGTATGTGGAAGGTCCACTACCCGCAAGTGTTCTAGGTGGGACAACTTTAGTAGTTACTATGGGTGGTGGGAGTTGATTGATGACAGTTTGTATGACCATGCTGGGGCCACCTACAGGGTTGTTGGTGATAATTTGTGGTGTGGACATGGGTCCACTAGCGATTGCTATGCTGAAAAATGGATCTAGGTTTGCACCATCCATGGGGCTTGATGGTGCTATGTGTAGGTCTGGTTTAGACTGATATGGGTCTAAATTTGAATTAGAGGCTATGTGGCCTTTTGATGGTGTGAGAGGTCATCAAGAATGGTCTCGACGATGTCGGTTCAATGACCCGAATTGTGGTGGTTCACCTCTTAGGCGTGAGGAAGAGCATGAGGGATCAATTGTGTTAGATTTGTGAATCAAACTAGTGGGAATGATATTTTGGACCCTATTTCAATGGATTTCTATTGGCTGTAGGTGGTCACTCGACCACCAAGACTGCCAGAAGATAGCGCTTCTCTTTTTCCTCATAGGCCTTCTACTCAATCGGTGGGGGTCATTGCCTGTTTCGCTTGGTAATTCCTCTCAATGGCTAGCTACTTTGAGTTTCCCATGGTACTCCTCACAATGATTTTATGGGCAGAGCCCAAGTACTTCCCATGATTAAGGTAGTCATGGACTTATGTCCTCAAATCCTGTACATTTTTGAACTTAGTGTAAATTAATCAATTTTAGTGGCTTTCTCAGCGTCATGAACTGAGTGGGGTTGATTTGCATGGTATGGTGTGTATGTCTTTCTATGTTTTTGTTATTTGGTGGCTGCAAATGGTTTATGAATTCATCATGTTGTGGTTGAAAGCAGTAAATGAACATAAATTTTGTAGACAGATACCATTTTTACTAGCCCGAATTGTGATAGCCTAACTAGGTGACTACCTTACACCTATATTCTTCTTCAACCAGGAGAAGGTGATGGGCTCTCAACACAATGGGACTAAGCCCATCTGTAGATCCACAAGTCACCTCCCAGATGCAAGGTTGGTCAACATGGAGGACGCTTAGCGCCATGAGAAGCCCTCCTTCTCTACCCCCTCTACCTTCTAAGTCATCCATTTTCAATGGTTTTGAACAATATTGGGTCAAGGGCTATTACTATACGCGCTATGCCCTTCGTCTTATCCCAAAATACCCCAAAGGGTGATGAATGGGTAGAGGAGGAAGGGAAAACAAGATTGTTAATTTTATGTCAGTTTTAGTTAGGCTATGTTGATTAACAAATTAATTTTTTTTGAATTTACACTTTGTTTGTACATGAAATTGCAGTAAACTGAAATAGAAACAAAAATGGGACTATTGTGCTAGACAGAGGCAACTGAGCCACACTGACAGTCCTTAGAAAATTGAAAATTAACTTCTGAGTGAAAAACCACACAGTTGAGGTCAAATGTGGCGAGGAGGTCACCAAATGTTTCCAGAAACACGCAAGGGGGGCGCACAGATTTCACAGATAGAAGTGATCTGTCCTTCTGAGGCAAGTCACGCCTTTTGGGGGAAAAAGGGTGACATGGTCGCACCCGTGAGGCCTAAATGAGCAACCTCGTCCCTTGATTAGGCCCAATAAGTGCGACCTACTCTGGATTGGGCATTTTTTTGATCTTGAGTCAAATCCGGCTGACAGTAACCTGTACTATGGACAAATAGACTCGAATTTTCCTTATGGAGGCTTCGACAGTAACAAAAACTGAAAATAAATAAGATTTAAACTAGATTTGATAGGAAATTTAAACCTAGGGCACAAACTGAAATAATCTTTGAAATTTAACAATCTGAACCAGGGATCCTCTGGGATCGACTTGGTATGGTCACCAGTTCTGTAGCAGGGATTTCTCCTTGCTATAGGGGCAGGAATGGCTCCCTTCTGTCTGTAGGATGGAATGGTAGGTTCCTGTGTGAAAATGCATAAAAGAAAAACCAAAAGGAAATTGGATAGAAATGAAAGCAAAGAACAGAAAGAAATGGCCATGAGCCCCTTTGCAAATGAGGTTAGGTATTTGCTCCGAGAACCTGCAAACAACTATTAAAAACAACCATAAACCTACAAAACAAGTTAATAAACAAACCTGCAAGAAAATATGGTTTAGGAAACAACTGAGCTACTAAAACAAAAGCATGAACAAACAATGGTATACCTCTTCTTTGGTGCAATGGGCCACCATGCCCTGGCTGGAACAAGCACCTCTCTATCTCACTCAGCAATGGAGGAGTTATGGCTCAATGGGGAATATGAGTGGATGAGAGGGGAATGTGGGTGGCTTGAGAGACAAAGGGTCTCAAGGCATCCATGGGTAGCATAATAGTATGAAAGATAAGAGTTCTTAAGAGTGACCCCCACACCTCCTTTTATAGCTTTTTTGGGGACTTTTAGGGTTTTAAGCCCTTGGTTAGGGCTTTAGCCCACTTTTTTGGGCTTTTATCCCCTTCTACCCTAACTTTAGCTCCTTTTAGTGTTTTAGGCTCCTTTGAGGGGTTTTAGCCTCTTTTTGGAGGCTTTAGCCCCTAGGAGAGTTATTTAGGCTCCTTTTTTGGTTTTTTAAACCCTTTTACTCATTTTTAAGTCTTTTTAAGGGTGTGGGGGTCTAATGGGGTGTTACGAGGGTCATGAATGGGTGTCCTTGGGTGGTGTAGGCCATGTAGAGCTGAGTGAGGGATTTTTTGGGTTAACAGTCATTTCCCTAGTTTGGTAATTTCACCATTTGTAATTTCATGTTTTAGACTAAATGAATGCTTTTAAAACTACCCATATCACCAAAATTGTGATTTGAGCAATCCAAATCATGATTTCAAGAAAAAATGTTTTTTCGAATTCCAATGGAATGAGGGTGTTTTGGTGATCAATATGGGTATATGTGGCCACCCACCTATTCCACAGGCTCAAGCAATATTTTTATTTTGGAAATTTTCTTGTAATTTTCTACGGTTTTTCTCACCCTAAACTTTCAGATCCATTTTGAGGCCCTAAACTACGTTTTTTGGAGATTCAAGAGGCCAAGGGTTTTCCTACAACATACAATTGTCCCTTGTCAAAAGTTTTAAATATCAAATAAACCTTTCCAATGACCTATAATTTAGAGCCCCAAATGGAGATCGCATGCAAAAGTTATGACCCCCAGAAGTCGATTGTTTAATTAACGACCTAGGGGCCACAAACTTAATGATGATTCATATCATAGGGTTAGGTTTAGTGTTTTCTTCCTCTCCAAGGCTTTATAATAAAAGGACCTTCAACCTCTTTTTGTATGCAGCTTGTCACAAGTGAACGTATCCGCCACATATCTTCTTAGTGATACAACTCTACCATTCTAACTACTTTTGTTTTATAGTTTGTTCAGTTTCATTCATTTGGTTTCATTCGTTCCAATCATCCTCACATGGACGGAGAAGAAAACATAGATGAAGGAGTAGGAGATCCTATTAAACTATTATTTCTTGAGGAATCCCTCACATGACAGAGGAATGAGATGATGTGTAACTTCACCCAAACCCTTTGATGAATTCCAATGATGATGAATACACCTTGAATGAGCACCCGTTTTTGGGGTGTGACTCCCTTAAAGGCACAAGTTAAATTTGACATCCCCTTATTTGAAGGAAATAAGATACATATGCTTTGGAAAAATGGTTGATTCTTTTAGAGGGTTACTTATGTGTTCAATTTTTTTTTGAGAATTAGACCATCACTTTAGCACTTATTAAATCCCTCCCCTATGTTAAAGAATGGTGGAATGAGTACTGCGAGAGCAATGCGAGTGATGAATATGAGATATTCAATAGAGAACCCACTTGGGAATCTTTTTTCAACACCGTCAAAAAGGAATTTTACCCTATCAGAAACTATGATGACCAATACAATCGGTGGATAATATTGCCCCAATAAAGAGACCAAACAATGCCGGATTATACCAATATATTACATACCCTATGCCCAAATATGGGTATTAGAGACTCTGAATGAAACTTGGTTCTAAAGTACCGAAGTGCCCTACAAAGTTACATTTAGTCAGATATGTATTTCTTGGACATATCTTCACTAGGAGAAGCTTACCGATATGCCATGAGGATCGAGTAAAAGAATAAGTGATATTTTTCATTTGCAAATCAGCAGCTTTAAAGCTAGGAAAAAGTGGCCCTAATTCACGACACAAAGGACCTAGAAAGGATGGATAAAGTCCCAAAAACAAGTCCAAGACTTAGTCAAATAATGATAATGGGAAATTAAAGAAGGAAATTGGAAAGTGGTGCAAGTTTCAAAGCATTCGTTGGCACAAAACCGATGGATGCCTCTTAAAACAATCATTATTGGTTGAGACTATTGATGTAATTGTAACTTTGAAATGTATTCACCTATGTATCTTATGTCTTGTACCCTGATGTTTATTCCAGGATGTGTCTGTAATGTAATTGAGTCATGTCATGCCCCAATGTTCTGATTGAGAGGATCTATAATGTAAACAAGTCATGTCAAATCATTGTGGCTAACCCTCCTATTGTTCAAGGGTTAAAGTCCTCACAGTTCTAGGGCACTAGGTTTATTAGACTCACCTAGTGAAGTCAGCCCTAGTTGGGTCTAGTCAAGTCAGGAATTAGTATAAATAGAGAGTGAGCCTCTCTATTTATCACACACTCACTCACACTCAGTTGTAGCACATAGTTGAGGAAGAAGAAGACACTGGGGCTAGGAAGAAAGAGGTCGCCGTTGTCGGGAGATCATCTTACTATTTTGGGTTTTATTTTTGGTGCTGATTCTATCTCTGAGGAAGTTGCTGGGTTTTCTCCATTTATGGTTTCCTTGAGGAAAATCACTGTGTTCATTGTTTCTTGTGTTTGATTGCTGTGCTTGTTATTCTCTCAGTTAAAGATCCTAATAATGCTAGCTTAATGTTAAAATCTAACATGGTATCCGAGCTAACCTGAGAAGAAGACACTATGCAACTGTGGGAACTATGGATTCCTACTTTGTGAATCTTCCTCCGCATATTTTCAGAAAAAGAAGGTTGGATTAACTCTCCTCCTTAGGGTGCATCTTTCTGTCGAAACAAAATCCAATTCTGAGGTTTTTCAGTTTTGGACCCGACACTACTGCCAGCAAAATAAGGATTTCCACAGAAGTGGAATTTTTTAGTGAGCCCAGGCCTGGATTGATCTCCTCCACAAAATCAAAGTTAGGGATCAAGATCAAAGCATTTGGTTAGACAGAACTCTAGAAAAACAAAACCTTAATCTGCTCCTGAACTAGCACTGCAAAATTTCAGCTCCAAATCCAGATCCAACATCTTGAACTGGTAAGATCTAAACGTTTTGTATTTCCATTTGAGGTTCTCAGTTAAGATGTCTCATCATACAAATATTGATGAAAAAATTGAGGGAGATGATGACTTCTGAGCCTAGAAGTATAGGATCTCCCTGGTCCTGGAAGAAAATGAGTTGGACTCCTATATCAGTGAGGAGGTTCCAGTTCCAGAGGGAGATGAGGCTAAGGCCTTACATAAGAAGAAGTTGGTTATGGCAAAGATGATTATTACTGATTCAATCAAGGATCACCTCATACCACATGTGTCCTCCCTAAATACACCTAAATCTATGTTTGATGCCCTAACCAAATTGTTTGAAGGGAAGAATATAAACCAAAAGATGACTCTGAGAAACCAACTGAAGAATGTAAAGATCCAGAATGCAGAAACCATCCAGTCTTACTTTACAAGGGTCTCTCAGCTCAAGGAACAACTGGAAGCAGTAGATGAAGAAGTAGAAAATGCAGAGACTATAATTACCACCTTGAATGGTCTCCCTAGATCATGGGACTCCTTTATTCAAGGGATCTGTGCCAGAAAGAAGTTAGTCAAGTTCAACAGACTATGGGAATAATTTTCTCAAGAAGAAGCTCATATAGCAACTTGAGAAGAAAAGATGGGAAGTGAAGATCAAGCTCTCATATTATAATCCAAGAAACCCAGATCTATCCACCACAGAAGTAAGTACCCTCATCAAAGGAATAAATCTAGAAAGCCTAGATATTTGTCTAAGTACATTTGCTATATATGTGATGAAAGAGGACATTTTTCTAGAGACTATCCTAAAAATAAAAGTAGCTCTCATAAGAAGAAGGGAAACAAGAGAAGACATCATGCTCATGCTACAGAGGATGATGAACCTTCCACAAAGAGAAACAAACAAGTCAGTGATGATTCTTCAAGTGATGAAGAATATGTTCTGATTTTCGCTCTCACGGGAACTATCACACATGGCAGCAATGATTGGCTTATAGACAGTGGTGCTTCCAAGCACATGAGAAGATTCAAGGAATCCTTTGTGAAACTATATAAACATGAATCACCTCACAAGGTGAAACTCGAAGATGACTACCAATATCCAATAAAAGGTAGTGGTGAATCCTCATACAAGCTAGACTCTGGAAAGTCTATGACAATGAAGGAAGTATTGTTTGTACCAGAACTAAAGAAGAATCTCATCTCCATATCTGCATTAGATGCAAAAGGAATGAGGGTTGCATTTATAGATGGTCAAGTCATCATGTGGCCAAAAGAAACGACCATTAATGATGCAGTAGTGATTAAGGAACAACAAGGAGGCCTATACAAACTAAAGGGACATCCAAAACAAGCTTTGGTTCATGACTCAGTAGAACCAAATGAGCTTTGGCATAGAAGGCTTGCACATGTGCATTACAGAGCACTACCACTTGCAAGCAAAGTTGTTGAAGATCTCCCAGAAATGCAGACAAAACATGAAGGTATATGCAAAGGATGTGAAAAAGGGAAGAACACAAAGAATACATTTCCAAGTATCGAAAGCAAGGAAAAAGGAATTTTGGAAATCATCCACTACAATGTATGCGGTCCAATGTCATCCAGTTCACTAAGCGGGTATGCATACTATGTTTCTTTTATTGATGATTTTTATAGAAAGGCATGGATATAATTTATGAAGAACAAAGATGAAGTATTCAGTAAGTTCAAGGAATTAAAATCCTTGATTGAGAACCACACTTAAAAGAAGATCAAGACCTTTTGATCAGATAATGGTGTAGAATTCAGTTTGAATGAATTCAAAAAGCTATGTAAAGACTCAGGTATTAAGAGGGAGTTGTCCACTCCTTATAATCTACAATAGAATGGGATTATATAAAGGAAGAATAGAACTATCATGGAAGCTGTAAGAGCAATGCTTCATGATCAAGATCTTCCTATGCATCTTTGGGCAGAAGTTGCCAGAACAACGGTGTATGTACATAACTGTACTCCACACAGAGTACTCAAGACCAAGAATCCTAAAGAAGTCTTCTTTGGTAAGAAACCAGAAGTCAGCCATCTTAGAATATTCGGCTCTCCAGTGTACATTCACATTCCAAAAGAGAAGAGGACAAAATTAGATCCTTTAGGAAAGAAGGGTATATTTGTGGGATACTCTGAAAGCTCAAAGGCTTACAGAATATACTTCCCAGGGTTCAAGAATATTGAAATTAGTAGAGATGTAACATTTGATGAAGATTCAGCCTACATCAAATCTAGGAAGAAAATGGCTGAAGAACTTGAAGAAACAAGAGAAACCAGAATTCATGACACAATCATGAACGAAGAAATTCAAGAAGAAGACCGAGAATTAGAAGAGCCTCAAGAACCTGTAGATCCACCTATGGAGAAGAATCCTCATAAGAGGAAACCTACTTGGGTACATGAAATTATCTAAGGTGAAGAAATATATGGAGCTTCAGAAGAAACACCCAGAGGAAGAAAGAGAACTAGATCTTTCTCTAGTTACGTAGCCTTACTATGTGACATTATTGATAAAGAACCTTCCAACTATGAAGAAGTGGCAGAACAGAAAGAATGGAAGGATGCTATGATCAAAGAATATCAATCGATAATGAAGAATGATGTTTGGGATGTTGTCCCAAGACCAGAAGGGAAGTCCATTGTAACTTCCAAAATGGATCTGCACGATCAAGCATGCTGCAGATGGCAGCATCGAGAAACATAAGCAAGATTTGTGGCTTGTGGTTTCTCCCAGAAAGAAGGAATAGATTATGAAGAAAATTTTGCACCTGTAGCCAGATACACTTCCATCAGATCAGTACTTGCTCTAGCTGCAGTGGTGAAATGGAAGATACACCAGATGGATGTCCAAAATTATTTCTTGATTGGTGTAATAGAAGAGGAAGTGTATGTGGAGTAGCCACTCGGTTTTGAGACACATGACAGAGAGTCTCATGTATGTAGATTGAAGAAATCCCTGTACGGTTTTAAATAGGCACCCAGGACATGGTACGGTAGAATTGATGGTTTCCTATCTAGTTTGGGCTTTACCAAGAGTAAAGCAGATTCCAACCTTTACTACAAGGTTGAAGATGGAAATACAGTGATACTCCTACTATATGTGGATGATCTGTTTGTAATAGGTATGGATGGGTTGATTGCTGATACGAAGAGGAAACTTGCTACCGAGTTTGAAATGAAGGACTTGGGTATGGTACACTATTTCTTAGGCATGGAGGTGTGGCAAAATGTAGATGGAATCTTCCTTAGACAAGGGAAGTATGTAGTAGAGATTCTGAAGAGATTTGGGATGATGGATTGCAAGGCCATAACCACACCTATGGAATCGAACCTGAAGCTATTGAGTGATGCTTCATCAGAAGCAGTTGATGCTACGATGTATCATCAGATGATTGGGTCCTTGATGTACCTGACAAACATGAGACCAAATATTTGCTTTGCTGTGAACACCTTGAGCCAGTTCCTGACAGATCCGAGACATGTTCACTTGATTGCTGCAAAGCATATTCTGAGGTACCTGAAGGGTACAGTTGACTATGGGCTCAATTACGAGGAAAATCAAAAGATTAACCTGGAGGGTTATGTTGATTCAGATTGGGTAGGTAGTGCCATCGATAGGAAGAGTACTTCAGGATGATGCTTCAATATGGGATTAGGTGTGATGTCTTGGTTTAGCAGGAAGCAATCCCGTGTGGCACTGAGTACAGCTGAAGTAGAGTATGTTGCAGCTTGTTCAGCTAGTTGTGAGGTAGTATGGCTGGGGAAGCTATTGTTTGATTTATTTGATCTCCAGATGGATGCTACTTGTATATATTGCAACAACCAAAGTTGTGTGAAGTTGTTAGAGAACCCTGTGTTCCATGACAAGTCGAACCATATCGAGCTCAAGTATCACTATATCAGGGATATGATGCAGAGAGGAGCAGTGAAGCTCCAGTATGTTGTGATGGAGAAATAGATAGCTGATGTATTGAGTACTTCAGGGAGAATCTTGTTGTTCTCTAGATCAAGGTTCCCTCCAAAGGGAAATGATGAGACCGAGAGCCATTCTAGCATGGGAGAGGATTAAGTTCCTTCCATGGTCAGATGTAAGGGCTGAGCCATTCTATCATGGTGAGAGGATTTGGTTCCTTCCATGTCAAGTATGAGTGCTATTACATTCTAATGTGACTATAGGATTGGTCCCTACATGATCAGATGTAAGGGCTAAATGCCATTCTTGGAATGGAGGCACCTAGTTAGTTACCAAGAAAACTCAGTCTGAGACTAAGGGTCATTCTGATATGACTGTAGGATGTAGTCATACATGATCAGATGTGAACGCATGGCCATTATAATGTGATTGAGGGATGTGTTCCCACTTGATCAGATATAAGGGATGATGCCATTCTCTGGGAGAATAGAGGCACCTAGACAGTTACGAAGAATCCTTAGTCTAGGACTAAGACCACTTTTGATGGGGTGTTTTTGAATGTGGTCGAATGTAAGTGTAGAGCCCTTTCAATGCGGTGTTTTTGAACATGGTCGAATATAAGTGCTAAGCATTTCTGATGTAGTGTTTTCAAACATGGTCGAATGCAAGTGCAGAGCCCTTCCGATGTAGTGTGTTCGCACATGGTCAGATATAAGTGCTAAGCCATTCTGGTATGATGTGTTTGCACATGGTCAGATTTGAGTGCTGGGCCTTTCTGACAAGATGAGGTTAGATGTGAGTGTTGGGCATGCATTTCTGATAAGATGAAATTAGATGTAAGATCTAGGCGGGCCATTCTAACTTAGGGTCAGATATAAGCATTGATGAAGACCTACATGAAGGATAGGCCTACAACTAGCATGAAAAAGGGTTGGCTCTATGGAACTTCCTGTGATGAGAAGAATCGAGAGATAGCACTAATGATGACGATGATCCAGATCAAGTGATGATCCAGATGTGATGATGATCTGTCACGTCCCAGTTTTTAACCCGTTGCGTTAGATGTATATGATGTGTATATTGTAAATGATCATGGTGTGGAGTTAAAGGCCAAGGCCCCACCATTGATCAGTAATGCCATGTTTTGGATTTAAATTGTCACTGATGGCGTATCGGGGCATGCGGCATATATATTATGTTGGTCATCATGTAAAAATGCATCTATAATTAAATGAATGAACACAACCAACTACAGTCGCGACAACTAAATCGAAAAGGGGCATGATTTTCACAAGGATAAGGATGTGGGGGAATTGTCCAACTTTAGCCAATGGGGTCAAAATCCATGTGTTTTCTTACCTTGTTTATCCCAACCACTTTCATTGAAGAATTGCTGCTGGTGGTTGAGGCAGTTAATTGCTTTGGGAATGGGGTGGCAGGACTGTCAGTCCTCACCCACACGCACACTCCACCACAGCGTTTGACTTCACCATGAAAGGAAAAACCTTCACGCACTCTTCACTCACGCAGACATTTTCTCTCTCTCCATGCCTGTGCTGAACACTCACGCACGTCCCACTCGTGTTCTCTTCGTTACCTGTTCATCCGTGTGCGAGTTGTGAGCTATTTGTCCTCACACAAGGACCGTGTCTGCTATTCTCATGCACCAAGATTTTTCCCTGGTTTTTGGCTCACACGGCGAGCTGGAAGCTGTGCAATTTCATCCACGAATTACAGTGTTGCTGTGGTCTTTCCCATGACGGGAACTTGGTTTCCTTTCCATCCGCGGACTGTGTAAGTTTCATTAGTGTCCTCATTGTTCAGATTGGGTCATTTATTTTTCCCCATGTTGTTGGCCGTGGTAGCTGAGGTCTTTCTCACGTTTGGGGACTGTTGTGAATTCACTGGGGAGTCATTTTGGCCACGATAGGGCCAAGAATGACTCAGAATTTGTCTTCCCTGTTTAAGCTGTGGCAGCTAAATTAATTGCCTGAGGGAAATGGTTGGTCTTCAGACTGTGAGAGGAGCAGAGAAGGGGGCTTAGTTTTGCTTGATAAACCTGGTGGCTGGAACCACACAGACAGAGCTAGAGGGCTAGCCTTCTTCTCCATCACTCTTGAATAGCACTAGAAGGGAATGTAGAGCCTAAGGGACTGTGTAGCAGAGAAGGGACTGATTCCTTGTGTTGGGTGTGGATGGGTGTCTTATAGGTCAGGCTAGTTCTGGTGTAGGTGTCCTTGGCTTTGTAATGAGCTCACCAGCTTAGCAATTTGCCTTCTCCAACTCCTTCATGGCCTGATAAACCCAAACTCTGTTGGCTTGGCTATGTGTTTTATGTATCCTTGGCTACGTTTAAGCCCGTTGTTCCCTTATTCCTTGGAGAATCATGCCTAGCTTGGGGGTGGCAGCATTGCTTAGAGATTGAGGAGCATGCTGGCCTATGGTTGGGTGGAACGTTGCAGCGACGTAGCTAGTTGTGGATCGACTTCGTCATAAGATAAGTGATTTTATCCATTTTACTTCTGCAATCTTAATTTCTGTTAATGAAATTGATGAACATGTTAAATGAATACATGCATGCATGAATGCTATTGGTTTCCGCTGTGTATGGTGATTAAATTGCATCTGTGCATGATAAACAATCTTGTGTGCATATTCTAGTTCAAATTTGGTTTAAGCATTCTGTTTCAGTAAACTTTAGGCCTATACTTATTCATGGGGATCTTAGCCCAGGTGGTTTAAGCCACAGGTCGTGTCCTCGTCGCCGGTAAGAGGCATGGGGACATGACATGATCCAGACTTGATTATGATCTAGATCAAGTGAAGATCCATGTTTGATGATGATACAGTGATGATCGAGTGGTCATGATGATCCGGATATCGTGATGAAGAAGACGAAGAAGAATTGAAGATGAAGACAACTTGCAAATGAAGATGATGAGATGATCCAGTTGATACAGAGAAGAATACTAGTGCTGAAATTTGTGTCAAAATAATACCTTCCTAGTTAAGAGGGGGTGTTGATGTAATTATAACTTCAGAATGTATTCACCTATGTATCTTATGTCTTGTACCCCGATGTTTATTCTAGGATGTGTCTGTAATGTAATTGAGTCATGTCATGCCCTGATGTTTTGATCAGGAGGATCTATAATGTAAACAAGTCATGTCAAGTGATTGTGGGTAATCCTCCTATTGTTCAAGGGTTAAAGTCTCTGCAGTTCTAGGGCACTAGGGTTATTAGACTCACCTAGTGAAGTCGGCCCTAGTTGGGTTTGGTCAAGTCAGGAATTGGTATCAATAGAGAGTAAGCCTCACTATTTATCACACACTTAATCACACTCAGTTGTAGTGCATAGCTAAGGAAAAAGAAGACACTAGGCCTAGGAAGAAAGAGGTTGCTGCTGTCGGGAGATCTCTTACTGTTTTGGGGTTTTACTTTTGGTGCTGATTCTATCTCTGAGGAATTTGCGGGGTTTTCTCGATTTATGGTTTCCCCAAGGAAAAACACTATGTTCATTGTTTCTTATGTTTGATTGTTGTTCTTGTTATTCTCTCAGTTAAAGATCCTAATAATGTTAGCTTAGTGTTAAAATCTAATAGAGACAAAATCCCTGGATCTAGAATATCACTCAGAAATTGATGTATATTTAGAAAGCGGTAAGAGGATCATTGATTCAAAATATATTTCCACCATCACAACTACAAATATCCAACTAGAAGAGTCATAGGATCCAAAGGAAGGGGAGCGCCTCTTTCATTCGCAACTATGGGTGCAAGGGACTCCACTACATTTCATCTTGAAAATGGTATTCAGAAGGATCTCATCTTAGTTGAGGTCATCAAAATATTGAAGCTTCTAATGATTCCACATCCCCCAACCCTACAACATTAGTTCGCTAATCCATGGATGAGAAATCCGCGTCAATCAATAGTGTCTCCTCTCCTACGACATTACACCCTTCAAAGATGAGGTAATGCGTGATGTTGCCCCTCTTGAAGTTTGTGATGTTATTTTAGGATAACCATATATGTGGAAATGTCATATTTAGTATGAGTCTAGACCTTGTAGTGTTATTATTACTTTGAGAATGAAACTCTACAGGATACAAGTGACACTTTATACTATTGCAATGTTTGTCATCACAACAAAGAAGTGGAGGAAGGTAATATACTAGACATGGAAATTTGTACTCTTCATGGTTCATTTTGAGGGTGAAAAAATATCACAACAATATCCATAGACTCCACACAAAATCGCTCTATGCAACAGAAATGGGTGGAAATATCATGGAAGCATACACAGACATATTCACCACACCTGTCAGGGTTCTAGTACATTTGCAAGTCAAGCATTCCATTGATGTGATCCATGGTGCAAATTTACCTAATGGGATAGTATACAGGAATTCCCTCATGGAGAATGAATAAATCAACCACCAGATTCAAGAGTTAGTCCAAAAGGGGAAAATTTGACCTAGCTCTGAACCTTGTGGGATCCAAATTATGTTGGTATAGATGAAAGATGGGACATGGAGACTCTATACTAACTACTCAAATATAAACAAGATTAGAGTATAGAATAGGTATCCCATGTTAGGATTATTAATCCTCCCTTTACCATACTATCTATTAGATTATTTATCCTAACTTAGGAGTTCTAATTAATTAATTATGTCCACTAGTACCATTGGGTCCACTTGGCCTAATGGGGTCACATGTACCAGTTACTGGAGTATGGGGAACACTTTTAGAGGCTAACTAACACTAACTGCACTTGCATGCATCACTTTAGGCCCCTCCTAGATCAATCCTTACATTTTGGGAGCCACTGGGACTCCTAACACCAACCTCGTTCAGTCAGTTGGAGTTGGAACTAGTTAAGCTTAGTTAATTTCCAGTTACATTTAGTTAGATCACAATCAGTTCAGTTAGCTCTAGTTATGCATGGATGCATGTGGATTAGGTGCCTTTTCTCACCTACCACTTTAGTTAGACTTATTTAACTGTTTATTACTGATTGTGTGAGTTGTTTAGACATCTGGAGTTAGTTATTTGGACTCCAATATTGATTGAGAGATCCTGATTTAACTAGTCAGTTAGGTACAATCACATCGAGTTGGTAGATTCGAATTAATCCCTAATGGATTTGAATTCTTCCTTATGTAAACTATTGTAACACTGAATTTAATTAAGGACATTGATATTGTAATTATCTCAGCTATACTCATCAGTTTCCTATGTGGTTTGATTTGTTCAGTGTGTATATTCATTCTCCTTTTATTGCAATAATAATTATGAACTAATTGCTTGAATATCTAAATGGCACAACAATTTTAACATGGTATCAAATTCATTTCAAGAAGGATTCATGTTTGTTTCTCTCCATTGAACATCAGAAGCAGTTGGGTTTCCACAAAAGTCCTCAATCTTGATTTGCTTCCTCTGAATTTATTCAAAGTGGCAGTGTGGGCATCACGGACCATGAAAACATGTTCATGTTGATAGGAAAAGAATAATTCTAACATAGTTTGAATGTTTTAGTGTTTTGCAGTGAAAATCTACAGGTTCTATGTAGCTTGTGTGAAGACTTGTGTTTCTCGAGCCAGAGAATGATGGATTCTCTACAATTTACTCCTTGGATCCTAACACCCTTCAATTATATTGATTGGAGGGAAGATATGTAGCTGGTCTTGCACAAGCTTCGCTACTATAGGATAATACTTGGAAGGGAGGTTGAGCCCCATCATCCAGTTGAGAAGAACAAGTTTTTGAACCGCTTAGATGAAGCTTTGGTTATCTATGCACTCATATATATATCCTCTTCCACCTTGAAGGTTTGAGGACACCTAGAGAATACTAGGATAAGTTTGAAGACTTGTTTGGAAAACAAGAAGAGATTCGAAAACACCTCCTGGAGAATGAGCTGGTATCCTTACATCCCAGCAATTTAGAAACAATAGAGAAATTATTTACTAAATTCAAGTATATTGCACTCTAATGCAAATAGTGTGGAATAGAAAGGAAGGATGAGAAAAATATGCTCTCCATTCTCAGAAAACTTGATTTTGAGTATTATGTATTTGTCTCAATATTTCATTCCAAAAGGGATTCCTTTCTTGGTTGGAAAATTCCCTGACTTAATTCCTTTGTCGAGTCCTTAATACAGGAGCAAGAGAAGTTGATCTGGATGGGAGTCATCCAAACTTCCAAAGATCAATATCTCCTAGTGATAGACTCTAACAAAGTGCAAGATAAAGGGATACCTAAGGGTAAGGATGCTAAAGCAGTTGATTCTAAGCCTAAAGAGAATAAGAAGACTTCTGAAGGAGCCTCCATCTCTAAGAAAAAGAAGAATTTTGAAAATAAAAAGTGTCCCTATTGTATAAGGGGTTTTCATCCAAAATTATTGTGCATGAAGAAGAGCCTCGACCATTTGAAAGCTCTATGTGTACAGAACAATATTTCCCTTCCACAAGGTACATACATGTCTGATGATGAAGAGCATACTAAAGAAGATGAGATATGCTTGCATGCAAGCCTCACTTCATCGAAGGCTTATTTGATAGATTCTGGAGCATCCAAGCACATGGTTTCCTCTAGGAAATCCTTCATCACTTTCTCTCTATCATGAAGACCTAGTAGTCATATGGGAGATCACTCTAAATCCTATATGTGGGGAGAATTTCAGATAAAATCCAACATGATAAGTTTATTAGAATTTGAATTCCATTTAGATCTTTAAGCATATAGTTCTAATAATGTTTGCAGTAAATGGAGAATGAAGATACAAACTGGACAAAACAAACCACACAGGAAACTGATGAGTATTGCTCAGGAATTTATAGTATCATTCACAATAATAATATTCGGTGCTACAATAGTTTACATAGGAAAATAATTCGAATCAATTAGGGGTGGATTTGAATCTATCCACTAGATGTGACTGTATCTAATTTACCATCTAACTCATGGTGGATCAATCAATATCCAAGTCCAATAGAATAAACTCCTAGATGTCCAATCAACTCCGTTAATCAATGACAGCTAGTTAACTCAATGCAACTGAGTGTGGTAGGTGGGAAAAGGCATGTACTCCACATGCAACCATGCATAACTTGTGCTATCTAACCGATTGTGAAATTACTAAAAGTAACTAGAGGATAACTAAGACTGACTTGTACTAACTCCACCTAACCGAAGTAGGTTGGTTCCGGGACTCCCAATGGCTCCTAAAATGTAGGGATTGGTCTAGGAGGCACCCAAACTTATGCATGTGCATGTAGTAAGTGGAAGTTAACCTCTAGCAGTGTTCTCCACACTCTAGTGATTGACACATGTGGCCCCATTAGGCCAAGTTTACCCAATTGTATTAGTGGATCCAAGCAATTAATTAAGGTTCCTAAGTTAGGCCAAATTAATATAATAGAAATTCAATCAAGGGAGGATTAATAATCCTAACACCCCCTTGAGTCTTAAATTGGACAATTGTGGGCCTTGGTAACAAGACCATAGGTCACCCAAATACAATCTAAAAGATAGTAAAAAATGCTTCTTAATACAACCAAGGAAACAGGGGAAAACCTCATGGGAACTTACCCCCCCCACCCGCACTAAAAATAATAGGAAATAGAAAACTGTAAGCTATCTTTAGAAGAAAGAAGCTTCCTCCTTAGAAAAATAACTTGAGAAAAAACACTGCTGCAAATTTACATCTCTATGCAGCAGAGTGCTCCATCAGTGGACCTCTTACTGTACTTCTGAACTGATGACTCTATTTTTCTATTCATTCATGCTCATAAAATTATTTAAATGGTCATCCTGTCAGTGTAATTTTAACCTTTTTCGGCCTGATTGGACTACAAATGGTAAAAAGGTATTCCTTCCCCAATGGTTGGGAGAGCTCTCCTACACATAATTTTATCTTTTTTTGGAATCAGGAGACTACATATGAAAAATATACCACACTAGAGTCTTTTTCCTATTTCCATACTCTCTAAAAATGAAAACACCATTGAGCATTTACTTTCTTGGGCTCATTAAAAATCCACGATATCGTGTCAGAACGGTGTCTTTCGATGCCACCCTATCTTACAGTTTGGAAGCTCCCCCCAATTGGGTCACCTTTTTTAAGATTATTTTGCGATGAGTTTTCCTTGGATCCCCTGAGTATTCATATTTTGATTACCTTCCTTAGTATTTCCCATTTGTAGTTACATTCCTGGTATGAGAGTCATGATTCCTGTCCCATGATTTAGTTTCATTTTTTACAAGTTTATCCCTACCGTCATACTATGAGCAAAGGAATATTGATTCCCCGTACTCCCCTACCCCTGTTCCCCCATTCAGTGTGCCATTCCCCATATTTTACCACATATTTTCTTATTCCCCTCGTGCTTCTCGTTAAGAAAACATTATGCCCCTGATTATTTGCAGGTCTCCCTCTGTCAACATCAGCACATCTATTTTAGAGGATAGACCCAAAGGTCCTTATATCCTATTTTCATTCACCTCATTCATGAGTTCCTTAGAGCACTTGAGAGGATTCATTAGTTCCTATCGGGATGGTTGTGTCTCACATACTCGACTTCAGCTACATCATCGCACCGTGGAGATTCATATAGGGTATTGATCCGAGCATTATTTGTTCGGAGACCTCGATTGTCACTTGACTCTATCACATTGGCGAGTCTATTATGGGATCCAAACAGGTTCATGTCCCTTGTGATTTTTGGGTTGCGTTGGAAACAATGTTCAGAATCCCCATAGAAGTGCTTCTATGTAGCTCGAGTATTGATGTAGCATATTGTACCACAAAAATTCTAACTTCCTGTCATGGAATCCCTCCAGCTATGTACAATTCTAGATTCAGTAGAGCATCAGTTATGGAGATATTGCATTCCATGAGAATGTCATTGTTTCTATCTATCACCTCTTTAGATTAGCGGGATCTTCAACATCTCATTGAGGCCACTATTATGTAATATCAGTTGTATATGTATTGATCGTCTCCCATACATTTTAGCCTTGATCCCATTATTTATTCTTTTGACATTATTGTTAACCCAAACAATCCCCCACTCAACTCTACATGGCCTACACTACCTAAGGACACCCATTCACGACCCTCGCAACACCCCATTAGACCCCCACATGCTCAAAAAGGCCTAAAAATGAGTAAAAGGGCTTAAAACCCCCCAAAAAAAGCCTAAATAACTCTCCTCGGGGCTAAAGCCTCCAAAAAGGGGCTAAAACCCTTCAAAGGAGCCTAAAACCCTAAAAGGAGCTAAAGTTAGGGCAAAAGGGGCTAAAGCCCTGACCAAGGGCTTAAAACCCTAAAAGTCCCCAAAAATGCTATAAAAGGAGGGGTGGGGGTCACTCTCAAACAACTCTTCTCTTGCATACTATTATGCTACCCATGGATGCCTTGAGACTCTTAGCCTCTCAAGCCACCCACATTCCCCTCTCTTCCACTCATCTTCCCCATTGAGCCATAGCTCCTCCATTGTTGAGTGAGATAGAGAGGTGCTTCCTCCAACTAGGGCATGGTGGCCCATTGTACCAAAGAAGAGGTATACCACTGTTTGTTTATATGTTTTATTTAGTAGTTTAGTCATTTTCCTAACCCATATTTTCTTGCAGGTTTATTTCTAACATGTTTTTGCAGGTTTACTGTTTTTAATAGTTATTTGCAGGTAGCTGGAGTCAAGTCGTAACCTTGTTTGTAGAGGGGTTTCTGGTTGTTCCTTGTCCATCTTTGATTTCCTTTCTGTTCTATTTTTCTTCCATGCATTTTCAAGCAGGAACCTACCATTCTATTCTATAGATAGAATGGAGTCATTCCTACCCTTGTAGCAAGGAGAAATCCCTGCTTCAGAATTGGAGACCATACCAGGTCGATCCCACAGGATCCTTGGTTTAGTTTTTTAAAATTTCAAGTTTATTTCAGTTTATTCCCTAGTTTTAAAATTTCTTGTCATATATAGTTTGAATCTTGTTTAATTTCAGTTTATGTTTACCGCTGAAGACTCTGCAAGGCAAATCCAAGTCTGTTTGGCCACAGTACAAGTTACTGTCGACCGGATCTGACTCAGGATCAGAAAAACCCCAAATCTGGAGCAGGTCACGCTTATCAGGCCTAACCAAGGGACCAAGTCGCTCATTTAGGCCTCACAGGTGCGACCAGGTCTCCCTTTTTCACCCGAATGGTGCAACTTCACTTAGAAAGACAAATCACTTATGTCTGTGAAATCTATGCAACCCCCTTTCCTGTTTCAGGAAAAATTTGGCGACCCCCTCACCACATTTGGACCAAAACGTGCGATGTGTCACTCAGAAATTAACTTTTAAGTTATTAGGGACTGTCAGTGTGGCTCATCCACCTCTATCCAGCATAGTAGTTCCATTTCTGTTTCTATTTTAATTTACTGCAATTTCATGTACAAACAAAGTGTAAATTCAAAAAAATTTAATTGGTTAATCAACATAGCCTAACTAAAATTGACATAAAATTAACAGCCTTGCTTACCCTTCCTCCTATACCCAGTCATCACCCTTCGGGGTATTCTGGGATACGACGAAGGACACAGCTCGTATAGTAATAGGCCCTTCACCCAATATTGTTCAAAACCATAAAAATGGATGGCCTAGAAGGTAGAGGGGATAGAGAAGGAGGGCTTCTCACGACCCTAAGCATCCTCCCTGTTGACCAGCCTTGCATCTAGGAGGTAACCTGTGGATCTACGGATGGGATTAGTCCCATTGTGTTGAGATCCCAGTACCTTCTCTTGGTTGAAGAAGAATATAGGTGTAAGGTAGTCACCTAGTTAGGCTATCATAATTCAGGGTAAAAAATGGTATCTGTCCACACAATTTTTGTTTATTTACTGCTTGTATTCACAATGATAGGAACTCTACGATGTATTCATAAACCACTTGTAGCCACCTAATAATAGAAAAATAGCAAGACATATACACCATACCACGTAATCAACCCCACTCAGTTCATGACGCTGAGAGAGCCACTAAAATTGATTAATTTACACTAAGTTCAAAAATCTATAGTCTTTGAGGACATAAGTCCTTGACTGCCTTAACTATGGGAAGTGCTTGGGATCAACCCAGAAACTCATTGTGAGGAGTACCACGGGAACCCAAAAGTAGCTGGCCGCTGAGAGGAATTTCCAAGTCAAACGGTCAATGACTCCCACTGATTGAGTAGAAACACCCACGAGGAAAAAGCCAAGCACTATCTTCTGGTAGTCTTGGTGGCCGAGTGACCACCTATAGCCAATAGGAAGCCATTGAAACTAGGGTCCAAAATATCATTTCCACTAGTTTGATACATAAATCTAACACAATTGATCCCCCATGCTCTTCCTCACTCCTAAGAAGCGAACAACCATAATTTAGGTCATTGAACCGACACCGTTGAGACCATTCTCGATGACCTCTCACACCATCAGAAGGCCACACAGCCTCTGATTCAGATTTAGATCCATATCAGTCTGAACCCGACCTACACATAACACCATCAATGGCTGGTTCAAACCTGGATCCATTCTCCGGCATAGTAGTCACTAGTGGGCCCATGTCCATACCACAAATTATCACCAACAACTCTGCAGGTGGCCCCATCATGGTCATGCAAACTGTCATCATTCAACTGCCACCACCCATAGTAACCACTCAAGTTGTCTCACCTGCAACACTTGCAGGCAGTGGACCTTCCACATACACTGCCCCTCCTATCACACAGGGGGGCAGTGCCCCTTCCACATACACTACCCCTCCTATCACACATGGGGGTAGTGGCCCTTCCATTCACACTGTCCCTCACACCACACTTGGGGGCATTGACCCATCTACCATGGCACCACAAGCACCCCCAGCTATGTGGGTACATTATGCACCTACAAACCCCACCACCATACCTCCCCTATCTCACATCAACTTGGGGTCAAATCTGCCTTTCATGGCTCATCTTAACTTGCCTGATTTGGCTCAATTGACAAAAAACCCCATCCACCATCAAAAATTTTGTCCTCCCATGCCAACAAAGCTGCCATCAGACATTCCCAAGTTTGAAGGCAAGGCAGGGGAGTGTCCCCAAAATCACATCATGACATTTCATCTATGGTCCTCCTCAAATAGAATCATAGATGACTCGATCAGGCTAAGACTATTCCAATGCACCCTCATATGTGCGGCAGCCAAATGGTACATTGAGATACCACAAGCCAAGTACCCAGACTTCAACTCCTTAGCTTTCATGTTCCTGCAGTATTTCCAACTCCCTATCAGATATGACGAAGGGGTGGAGATCCTGTTATCCTATCGCTAGAGCACTGCAACACATATAACCGACCACATCGATGAGTGGCGGCGACGTCATAGTTTGTGCAAAATTCAACTTGACGACGGGATCTTCATGGATTGGTTTCTCAAAACCTTGCTCCCACCCATATAAAAGGAAATCACATCAGAACGTCCCCAATCCAAAGAGGAGGCCATACTAAAAACCCAACAGTTTGACCTGATCTGTGCTCAGTCTGGATACCTGTACACTATCATTCCAGATGCTCCTCGTTGGGGTACCTCCTACCAGGATGCACCGAGGGCATATCATGCTGCAGACGACATCATAGGCTCAGTCTCCCAACAGCCACAGCACCGTCCGACACCACCTGTAGTTCCACCACAACTAAGCAACACTGCTAGTGTTGCCTACCAAAACCAAACTCTGGACTATGCCAGAATGATGTCCCAGTCTGGAGCAATAACTTCCTACGCACAACCTACACCACCGCAGTAGGCTTAGGCCTTGGCATGGCCAACACAACAATACGTGGGACAAATTCCCACATTTGTGTCACCACCACCTACCCAAATTTATTATGCACCACCTGTACAAATAGTTCAAGCCCCCACCCCAGCTCAACCTGCTCTGTTGGGACAAGTATTTGCACAACAAAACTGTCCCAACTAGCCTTCCCCCAACAATCAACAAGGGCAAGCTAGAAATAATCGGCCCTAAAACCAAGCCAATAACCAATCGCAAGGAGGAAGTCAACAACCAAACCCTCCCAACAATTCCATAGCAAATTGACCCACCCAAAACCCCCCACAACCAAATGAACCTAGGCACAATGCCCTGTTGCACAAAAACCAAATGTGCACACTCTGTAAGGTCTACGGGCACTACACATTTGAGTGTCCCCTCATGGGTTGCGCTAATTAGGACATTTAGAATGAGGCCCAACATGCCGCCAACGCTATGAACCAAGCCCAACCCAACCTGGCACCATAAGGACCTCCTCCTATGGTGCTTCAAAACCCACTACCAGTCCAAGGATTGGTGGCAACCGCACCCCCTCCCCAAGCCAAACCCAACGCTTTGGGGGAACCTCCCATGGTAGAAATAGGTGTCTACCACCTACTAGCCATCATGACTGATGAATTTAACCTACAAACTAGATGGAATCAATAAGGTAGCACCACCAAACCCACTGACACATCAATGACATCCACATCCAAATCGGTCAATGCACCTCTTCAATCACCCCCATTCCTCTTCCCCCCCATACGCCGAGTGGCCAATAATGTCATGGCTAGAGCTACAGTTAGCTATAGCATCGTGGATGATTTGGCCCAAACACCAATGGCCATGTCTACTCTGGAGGTACTCAAAACGTGCCCAACACAATGAAAAGTGCTACTAGCTTCCCCTGGGGCTGTAGACCCCTCCAACTCCAAGTTGATCACAATCGACACAGAGAATGGAGAACCACACATGCCATCCACCATCGCCTTCCAAATCCCGGTGTCTATCTGGAATTTGGTTGTGCACCGGTGCATAGTGGATGAGGGGGCGTCCATGTACGTTATGTCCACCCTGGTTTGGCAGAAACTTGGATCCCCAATTCTATAACCATCCTCCACAATTTCGTGAGCTTATGATGGACATCCCACTAAAGCCTAAGGAATCCTCCCCCATGTCCCCATCACATTAGCTAGGAAGAAAGTTCTGATTGACATAGAGGTTGTTAATGCTCAACTAGACTATAACCTTCTCCTTGGAAGAAGTTATATGTATGCCATGAGAGTGATCACATCAATTGTCTTCCATCTCATGATGTTCCCCCATGAAGGGAATATCATGACAGTTGATCAACTAACTTATCACAATCCACAAGGGTTAACAACACCCACCAATGTTATCCCTACCATTACCACCATTGAGCCACAAGGGAAGACCACACACACCAATGTCATCCCTGTAATCAACACCATGGTTGACAACACACCAGCCTCCCCATTGTTGAATGTGGGCCCTGGGTTGTTTTTCGATACCACCATGACGGCTCATTTCCCCTTAGTGTCACCACCACTGACACAAAATGAGACTATGACCTTGTTCATGGTCTCATCCAACACCGCTGCACCCAAACAACAAGCGTAGCCGTAGTCCCAACCCCAACCACAACACCGTTCGTAGCCACAACACCAACGGCAGCCACAACATCATCTGCAGCAATAGCATTGTGTGCAACTGTAACCACAACCGCATCCCCACATGCAATCGTCAGGGAGTTATATGGGCTCATCTCCAGTCCATATGATTCCCTTCCTCTTTCCCCCTCCTGGTGTCATGAGAAAGCCGGTAGTGGCCACCTTAAGCCTACCCAAATTTGGTGTGGTATCTTGATCCACCATCTCAACCACCAGTTCCCTAAGTTGTCTTAACCCTAGTGCAACCCATTGTGGTTGAGTCTCACCCTCCACTCGGCTCGTAAAAGCCAACCACCACACCCACACCTGCACTGCCCCACTCGAAAAGGGCCAGGGGAAAGAATGCCAAAGCCACCACAAGACCTCAGCAGATCTCACCTTGCACTATCTGCAAATAATAGGGCCACCCAACTCAAAACTACCCTGAAATCCCAATGATCCTTTCACATTTGGATGCCATGGACACAACCCAAAACCTCCCTGTGGTTGAACTTCCAACCAGGCCAATAGTCAGAAACAAGTCACTAAGAACAAACCATGATTGCACCCTCTGCAGTTTGTACAGACATTACTCTCACCATTGCCAAGACTTACCCAAATTTTGAATGGCTCCAGCTGACCTCTGTCAACATTCCCTTGAGTCTGAGATCACCTTGATCGAAGAAGTTCACCCCCCACCGCCTTCTGCAGACACCATGTCCATTTACATGATGTCCAGTTCAACTGACCTGCTTATCTCCACCTCCAATGATGGTCCATTAGATTTTTGTCTTTGTTGCTTCCACAATGATGAGGAGATACTTGAAGCTTTAACTGCCCCAGAATACCCGTGGGATGAAATGCACCATCACTCATTCTTCCTCCCTGAAGAAATTGTGTCGCAGTTTGACAAGTTTTCCGTGGAAACCAAAGATTTCATCCATGGGAAAGTCGACTGGTTCGAGAACCCCATCCTGACACCAGATTCCTTTGAAGAAGGGAATATGGCCAACATCTCACCCACCGTCAAAATCAACATCTCAATCAATCCTAAGGTTGTTGAAGAAATCATGCTGGGGGCATCTTGCTCCCCGGAAGAGGTCATCGCCTACAAAGCTCTCTTCCAAGAATTCTCGACATCTTCACCTAGTCTTACAAGCCCATCCATCCTTCCAAAGTGGCCATAGTTAAAGCTGAGATAGAGAAGCTGCGCATAGCCAGCTTGATCTACCCCATTGCCTACACCACTTGGGTTTCTAATCCTGTTCCCGTGAATAAAAATCAGGGAACCATTTGTGTTTGCACAGACTTCCACAACCTCAATGGGGCATGTCCCAAAGACAACTTCCCAAGATCCTTCATCGATTGGATCATTGATGCATGCACCAGACATGAGGCCTTTTCCTTCATGGACGGATTTTCTGACTATAACCAAATCCAAATCCGGAAAGAAGACTGTTATAAGATGGCATTCAAAACCTCATGGGGCACATTCACCTATCGAGTCATGCCCTTTAGCCCAAAAAACACTAGAGCCACCTTCCAGTGCTCCATGACACAATGCTTCCGTGACCTTGTTCACATTATGTTGGTTTCCCTTGACAACCTCATTGCATAGTCGCAAAAAAAAACACAGCACATAGATGACCTGCGACAAGTCTTCCTACTATTTCACAAGTAGGAAATCCACTTGAACCCTTTCAAGTGTGATTTCTATGTCCCAACGTGCCATCTCCTAGGGTTCATCATGTCACACAAAGGAATGACCGCCGATCCCAGAAAAGTCCAAACGACTTTCCCTCTAGTGTCACCCCTTTGAGTGACGACAGTACAACTTGTATTATAGTCTTTCTCCTTTTGTGTTTTGCACATTTTTCAAAAGTGAGTCTTATGTATCATTTCCTCTCATTGCTTTAGATGAAGCACACCTCAAACCGGTATATGGGATTTGCTGATGGAGCAAGTAGATGGTCTCTAAACCTTTCCTTGGATGCATGGGTCATCTACTCCCTGTCGCATGAGTTGATCCATATCAACGAAATATGTGTGGCCAGTGCGACCAACAACTAGGCTGAGTATGATGGTGTCAACGGCCTCTTGGCCACCGCTCTCTAGTTAAGAATTCACCATCTCGATGTCTTCTTAGACTCCCAGCTTCTTGTTTCTCAGTTGAACAACTACTATCGGGTATGTGATCCCCGCCTCTTTAGAAAATTCCTGTGCACTAAATAGATGGTTAGAGCATTTGAGTCTATCATATTCACACATGTTCCCAGAAACCTCAATAGTGTAGTAGATCAAATGGCTAATGACATTCTAAACTGGCACATTCATAATCGCATATAGGAAGCATACAACCACAACATCATGCATAATCATATTTAAAAATTCACACACAAATGTAATAATACATCATCTAGGCATTGCATCCCACATCATCATAAAAAGGACTCACACATATAAAAGTGCATCCATGTGCGTCAAAACTATATATATAAATAGATCAGTCACATGTCCAAACATGTCCAATACAAAATGAGAAGCCACATATGCTTTCTCAACAAGATGTACATAGCGACACAAAAACTCATGTGCACCAATGCACTAGGGGCAGCCCCAATAGGCTGCTAATCTGAATCAGATTCATCATCTAACTCAATATCATCATCTTCCTCAAAGGAATCATCCTCTGCAAGAAGATCACCTCTCGTCGCTTGACGAATGTGCTCACAGGCCATAGCCATCCTCCTCATCACAGCAGTCCACTCTGGAGGAAAACTATGAATAGAGGCAATCATATCACTACTCAGATGCTTCCATCCATCATCAGAGACCCTAGCAGCAAGCCGCTCTAGATGCGACAGTAGTCCATCCATCTCCCGCCGTTGCCTGCAAGGGTTCCCAGCAGGAACTGCCGTAGGAGCTATGGTAACCACCCACCTCCGATGCCCGGGCGATGGGCGAGGACCAATATTTGCATACACAAACAAGGACACCATCAACCCACATATATCAACATACACACTATCATCCAACTCAACTACACTATGTATAAATATGAACATAAAAACATCACGCATACATACCATCTAGTCCCCATGCCTGGCCGAGAGGTTGGGGCATCTCAAGGTCCCCATGATAGTTCATACCCACATACGGATACTTCTCTATCACCACTGGAAGCTGTCACCACTGCTCTAACATCTCCTCAGTAAATAAGTGGCCCACTCTGCTGCCACCCTCTCGGATCATCATCTGGCACCATCGGTACATCCTTGACTCCCGTGGACCACTATCCTGCACAGCCTAGTGCGAACGTAGTATAGGTACTTTCTCAAAAAATAAAGCGCACAGAAAAGAGCCAAAACAAAATCCTGCCCTAGATGTCTTCGAATTGTTTAGCTGTCATCGAACAACCTGAAGATACATCTGGCCCCATCCATAGTATGTGCCCCCTATAGCACACTCTACTAGCTGAAGCTGCCCTCCAGATATCTTATGGCTACCCATGGAACCCAAGATATGCAGCAGAAATGTCGCCACTGCCTATGTTGACAGATCCTCGATGTCACACATTATAATATAGGATCCATGCACATACGCCGTAGTGTAACAGTGCTGATCACACAACTCCTCCAATGTCTCTCCCCAAGACAACACCGGTGCCAAGTCACCAACAACTCCCAACATAGGGAGCCCAATCAGAAAGTACACATCTGCCAACGTAATCTTGATAAGCTGGCCTTGAAAGAGGAATGCCTCCTCATCAACATCACAAAAACTCACCAGTGTTTGTAGCACTGAACCGAAGCTCTTCATGAGGGGTATCCTCATGAACTTCAACAATATGCAACAAGCCAGTGTATCTCTCACATTCCCATCTTGTAATGATTCCTCCCACATGTATTTATAGTCTCTCTCTCGCCACTTGATCTCAGCCATCCTGCACAAGCAAAAGCTTAGATGTCAGCCACTGCTTTCATCAAAAAACACCCCCCAGAGGCCAAGTCGCACCCGTCCGATCAAATGAGCAACTAGGTCACTCAAAAATGCCCCACAAATGCGACCAGGTCTCTCCTTTTCCTTTGAAAGGTGCGAATTGGCTCCATGAAACCCCAAAATGCTCATGGAGGCCCTCCAGGTGACCAAATGTAGAATGTAAACCACCAAAAAGAAGAAATTTAGTGATAGCTCTTACCTACAACTCACGGAAATCAAAACCTCCGGTATGAATAGGAGAAATCAAAAAATGAATATTTAGGGCCCACCTCTCCAACTCCATAATGAACAGTGACAATGACACCTCAACAAGTGGACCCCACCCTTATATAGGCCCCATTTGACCTAATTTCTTCTGATCAACATAACAGGACCATACAGAGTCCGTTTAAGACGTCGTTCATGCCAATAGTTTCAGAATTCTGCCCTCTATCTCTTTATGAGACAATCATCTCATGTTTAACAAACAAATTTTGCGACCGCTTCTCGAAAGCCACCTCGATTTATGAGCCACAACATGGCGATGCAAGTGTCTACGGACCTGTACTTGTGTCTCTCTTCCCTACCGCTACTCATGCGGGTTTTCGAGCCACTGCCCGTTAAGGAATGTTATTTTTGTTTTTGTTTTGTATTTTAACACATACTTGTCTTCTCCATCCACCGCACCTTACGCAGATCTCTACACCATTGTCCACAAAACAATTTATTTTTCTTGCATGTATTTGGCATAGAACTACCCCCCAACTTGCACTCACATCACATGTAGTCAATTTCGTCCACCACAACTCACACACACACTCTCCTGACCTCTATCTAAGACTCACCCCAGTTTGCGTACCTCTGTCGCACCGAATCGCGAGCCTCTACCACGATCTATCCCACGCATGTATTGGTATGTTTGAGAGCCTTCTACTCCGTCCATACTGCACAGATGACCTTTGGACCACTGTCTGCAGTCCTGACATGGGGCACCACCTGTGGCACCACAATCAGTTGACCATACTAGAGTTTCGTTTAAGATCTTTTCTGACTCCTTAAAAAAAATGAAAAGATAGCTGAGTGGAGCTGCTTCCTTTCCCGCTCCCTAAAGTATAGGAAAGGGCATCTACATCATCTCATTTACCTCCTTTTGTGGACCATGTAGACCATCAAATGAAAGGACTACCTTGGCATATTTAAGCCAAGATTGTTCCCCTCTGCATACTTTTATGCTTTCTAGGGCAGAGGGGCTGCACTTCACGAAAAAGCTCACCATGGGTTGTCATTAAGCTCTTTTCCAGCCTTCTCATCAAAAAAATATTTCTGAGCAAACTTGGTTTCATTCATGCTAGTAAAATTATCTGAATTATGGCCGTCCAGTCAGTATAGGTCTAATCTTTTCTGGCCTGATTGGACTACCAATGATAAAAAAGTATCTCATCCCCTACAGGATGGGCGATCTCTCCTATGTATACTTTTATCATTTTTCGGGCACATGATGCTGCCAATGAAAAATATCCCCCACTGGAGTCTTCTTCGTGCTTTCAGACCCTCTAAAATTGAAAGCACCATCGATCATTTACCTTCTTGGACTCGCCAAAAATCCACAAGATCGTACCACAACGGTGTCCATAGGCACCACCCCACAGAAAATAGTTTGGCAACATCCACACTTTGGGTCGCCTTTGTTTAGATTACTCTACAATGTGTCTTCCTTGGGTCCCATTAGTATCAAAAGTGTCCACCTCCTCCAAGTATTTCCCATCTGTAGTAAAATTCCCAGTATTATAGCTATGATCCCATTCCCATAAATTAGTTTCATTTTTTTCCTGGTCTGCCTTGTCGTCATACTCTAAAAAAAGGAAGTTTGATTCTACCACACTCCCCCTGCCCTTGTTCAATTCTTTCCCTCCCCCCCCCCCCCCCCCCATTCAGTGGGTCAGTCCACAGATTGTCTCACATCTTTTGGTTATCTGCCTCACACTTCTGGTCAAGGAAACGTCATTTCCTTGACAAGGGGCAGGTCTCCCTCTGTCGACGACAACACACATATTCTAGAGGATAGACCCAAATGTCCCTATATCATGGTTTCATTAACCTCATTGATGAGTTCCTTGGACCACTTGAGAGGAGTCCTTAGTGCCTCTTGGGATGGTTGTTTCTCATGTGCTCGACTGCAACTACATCATTGCACCGTTGAGATTCATACAGGGTTTGGTCCATGCAGTATTTGGTCGAAGACCCCGGATGTCACCTGACTCTCGCACATTGATGAGTCTACTCGAGGGACCTAAACAAGTTATGTCCCTTGTGATTTTCCAGTTGCATTGGAGACAGTGTTCAGAAGCCCCAACAGTGCTTCTATATATATTTATGATTGATGCAGCATACTTGTACCATAGAGACTCTAAATCTCAATCAGTGAGTCCATACAGCTATTTACCATCCTAGATCCAGCAGGTCATCAGTCATTAAGATATAGCATTCCATGAGAATACCATGGGTCTAATGAACCAGTTCTTCAGATCATTATTGTATTCAGCCTCACATTGAAGCAACGATTATTGTATCATCAGTAGTATATGATCAGCTCTTGTATTTTAGAGCAGAGATCAAATTATTCTTTTGACATTTTCATGAGCATGGGGATGCTCTCCTCATCCATATACATGTCACACATTATTTGTATCTCACCCATTGATGGGAACCATATTAATACAAAAACCAAAAGCCACCATGCCCCAGCCCTGGAAGCACCACCTCTCCGTAGCAAATCCTATGATGTCCGTCGCCATACGATGAGCTCCTGCCCTCACACATCAGGGGGCAATCTGTTAACCTGAAAATTCCCTCACTCAACTCTACATGGCCTACACCACCCAAGGACACCCATTCATGACCCTCGTAACACCCCATTAGATCCCCACACCCTCAAAAAGCCTTAAAAACAAGTAAAAGGGCTTTAAAAACTTTAAAAGGATCCTAAATAAATATCCTAGGGGCTAAAGCCTCCAAAAATGGGCTAAAACCCCTCAAAGGATCCTAAAATCCTAAAAGGAGCTAAAGTTAGGGTGGAAGGGGCTAAAATCCCAAAAAAGGGGCTAAAGCCTTGACCAAGGGCTTAAAATGCTAAAAGTCCCCAAAAAAGCTATAAAAGGAGGGGTGGGGGTCACTCTCAAACAACTCTTCTCTTGCATACTGTTATGCTGCACGTGGATGCCTTGAGACTCAGCCTCTCAAGCCACCCACATTCCCCTCGCTTCCACTCATCTTCCCCATTGAGCCATAGCTCCTCTATTGCTGAGTGAGATAGAGAGGTGCTTCCTCCAGCCAGGGCATGGTGGCCCATTGCACCAAATAAGAGGTATACCACTATTTGTTTATATGTTTTATTTAGTAGTTTAGTCATTTTCCTAACCCATATTTTCTTGCAGGTTTATTTCTAACATGTTTTTGCAGGTTTATTGTTTTTAATAGTTATTTGCAGGTAGCTGGAGTCAAGCCCTAACCTTGTTTGCAGAGGGGCTTCTGGTCATTCCTTCTCCATCTTTGCTTTCCTTTCTGTTCTATTTTTCTTTCATGCATTTTCAAGTAGGAACCTACCCTTCCATCGTATAGATAGAAGGGAGCCATTCTTGCCCCTGTAGCAAGGAGAAATCCCTGCTACAATTATTATGAGCATGGGTATTCCTGCCTCGTCCATATACATGTCACACATTTTTTGTACCTCACCCATTGTTGGGAACCAATATTAATACAAAAACCAAAATCCACCCTTGTTGGAATGAGGAAGCACCACTTCTTCAAAGATCTCTCCAGTCTCTCCACTATCGCCATGATCCTATGATGTATGTTGGCCATATGATGATCTCCTACCTTCACACATCAAGGGGCAATTTGTTAACGCAAAACAATGCTCACCTAGATTTATATGGTCTACACCACATACATACATCATTTCCCTACCATTTTTCCTTACCTTTGACCTTCACAACTATGGTTTACCTTCATTCTCTCTCAAAAAAGGCCAAGAACCCCACAAAAAGGGCTTAAAACCCCACAAAAGGGCTTAAAACACTAAAAGAGAGAAAAGGACAAAAAAATCTATAAAATAGTGTGGAGGTCTCCATCACAATATTGACTTATTCCTTCTTCCAATTTTCTATTCTCGTGAGTACGGTGAGAAACCATTATTCCCAAAATATTCACATCATTTTGCTAATCATTCCATAGCCCCACCATCTCCCATACCTGTATGTAGAGGCATCCTCCATACTAACTAGCCTGTGGAGAGGAGACCCATTTCCAAGTTTAGCCATGGTTGCCCATATTCAAGAAAAAGGAAGGTATACTTGTCATGTTTTTATTTGTTTAGTTTAATCATAGTTTTCTTAGAGATTTTGTGTTACTAATATTTTTTTTGTTGTAGGTCTCCATCATGAACTTTACCCTTTCGTCCCACTTATGGAAGGGAGGTGTTTTTTCATGTAGCATGGGTGAAAACCCTACTACACTCCTTTATGGTTTCTCTTGGATGTCCAATCAAAACACACCAAGTGTTAACAGTTCTCTAAGTACTGATCCAAGCTTCCCAACATGAGGAGGATACCCTTTTTCGGTGTATCTACTTCCTATTTTATTTAGGGTGTTTTACCAAACGCAAGTGATTCCTTCCTCAAACACCATAATTCTTAGAGGTACAACATTCCAAATCTGGCCTTATGGACTTGTATTTTTACTTCAAAATCATCAATAAGATCAGTTACCTTTCATTTAGCTCTAGTGGCTAGTTTAACTAAGTAGTGTTTTGTATGCTTTACCTTGGTGAGTTGGAAGAGCTTCGTCATCTTTGGGGTGTTGTATCTTAAAGTGGATCCTGGATCACTTAATATAGTAGGGGTTTGATTAGAAATAATACCTTCTCCTTCCCCATTGTTCTTCTCATGCAAACTTTGTAATAAAATCTCATTAATCCCCTGTTGTTTTCGTGAGCCCTTTTTCGGCTGCTCTTTTTCTGCTTTAAAACTCTGCAATTCTATGATCAAATTCCACACTTTACTTCATGAAGCCATTGATGTGCCCTGTTTGCATAACAATTTTGCATGTATACAAAACATTCCAAACAAAACATTTTATGGTTAGCGTATTGTTTCTATGTTTTTGGCGGAACTAGATGTTCCCAAAAGGATATATGGTTGAACTTGTACCTATGATACCATATGTAACATACCCGTATGACCAAATTAAAAATTCATAAAAAATAAAATTTTCCATCACATAAAACACATGCCATAAGTAATAATTCCTTTACTCATTCTCCATTATACAATCAATGGAACAAGCATACAAAGGAGATCTTTGAAAGATAGCCTTCAAGGTTTATCATAACTCCTCTAACTAGTTTGAATCCAAACATAAGATTCCAAGGTTTTATGCAATAGTCCTCTGTGATGGGTCTTTTGGCAACAAGGATTCCACAATGGACCCTTCGCAACAGAGCTTACACAATGGACTTCTCCCGTGGCAATCCTTCTGCACGGTTCTTTCTACAACAGGCCTTCTGCATCGAATTTTGGATCACAGAAAATTCCTTAGGGGATAGCATCCTTTCTCTTCCGCAATGCAGGTTGTGGGTTGCAATAAGCTCCATAGGTTCCTCAATCTCCATTCTGCAATCTCATTTCCACAATGCAGATTTCGTATTGTGGAGACACTTTAGTTCTTTAGACTATTACCTTCCGCATTTTCGCTTCTGCAATGCTAGATGCAGATTGTAGAACCCCAAGTTATCTACACACTACCTTCCATTTTTCCACATTCTGCAGTGTATATTGTGGGTTGCGGAAGCCCCCCACTAGGTTCTTCAAAAAATCCTTCCATAGATATGCTTCTGCAATGCGGATTGCGGTCTGTGGAAACCATTAGGCTTATTACAAAATCCCTTCCACAATCCTACTTCCGCAATGCAGATTGCAGGTTGTAGAACCCTTATATTCTTGAAATTTTATCTTCCGCTTTTCACTTCCACAATGCAGATTTTGGGTTGCGAAAGTACTTAAAATATTTACACTTTATCTTTCACTTTCCTCTTCTGGAATGCAGGTTGCAAAAGAAATTAGAATCTTTACAAACTTTACGTTTCCAAAGGTCTTTTGTCCCAAGGTTTTATATATAGGTTTTCTCTAGTTTTTGTATTCTCTTGGTTAAACATGGGATCTCCCTTCCTCGATAGTCTCACTTCCCTAGGCGGAGTTCGTCTCTTAAGGCAAAGTTCAGACTTAGGAACTTTAAGGTGGGTTATAGTAATCGGTTCCCTTATGGAACCTCAACAGTACATACTTTATTTCACAAGTTCCCTTATTCAATAAGGATTAAATTAATATGCAAGGACTTCGCTAAGCTGGAAAGGTTTTAAACCTACAACAAGCACTTAAACTTCCCTACTGGGGATCCCTTACATCTAGGTTTTAACAGTGGATTTAAAGGAAACCAAGTATGCTCTTGTGAAAAATAATAAGCCATCAATACATTCCACACTCCAGATATTAACGCAGGAACAATAAACTATCAAATCCATTCTCATACTCCAGAACTAAATGCAGAAAACCATAATATATCAAATATATTTATTCACATATGCAGGTATACCATGCGAAACAATCATTCCAAGATAGAGCATGAACCATTTTCCTTTGAGAAACATTTCCATTCAAAAATCTAAGCATTGTTGCTTATCATTCCACTAGAATTGAAACCCACATGTTATACACATATACATATATACCATGTGGTCAATAGTCATTCAAGGATAGAGCATGAGCTATTTTCCTATGAGCAACATTTCCATTCAGAAATATAAACACTGGTGCATATCATTCCATCAGTATTGAAAACATACATGTTATACACATATACAGATATTCCCTGAGCTCAATAGTCTGCAAAGATCTAAACACATAAAAGAACCTCATTGCATATAGAGACAAATGAAGAAGGAACAACCGTATTAGAGGAAATTTCAACTCAAAATGGGCCTCCTAAAAAAATTAATACAATAATAAAATAATATTGATTAATTTTGGAGGAAGAAAAGAAAAAAACTACTTTTTTGTTTGTATTTTCGACATATCTCCCCATGTTTTTACTCAAATTTCGATCGAGAGAGCTCATTGGATGTAGAATTAAATTCCACATCCAATGAGTACCCACTTGGCATACTTTTGACAGACCCCACTACCCCCAAAAGAATAAATACCTGGAAAAACGTGATGATGATGTCATCATCATGTTTTTTCAGGTATTTCCTGTTTTTGGGGTAGCGGGATCCGTAAAAAGTATGCCGAGTGGGTACTCGTTGGATGCAAAATTTAATTCCGCATCCAACAAGCTCTCCCAATTGAAATTTTAGTAAAAACACGGGGATATATGTCGAAAATGCAAACAAAAAAAGTAGGTTNAATTTATATTAAAAAAGTGTTTAAGACCTATACAGTATTTCAAATTTAAATCAATTTCATTGGCTAACACATGATGACATGGAATTTGAGTTAAAGTTAAAAGGCGCATTTTGAGTTGAAATTTCCTCTAATTGGCACGTTCCACCAACCATAGATTAGGACCAGTTTGTTTCTATCCTCAATCACCCCCGATCCAAACTATGCATGCCAAGAGTGGTGAAAACCAACCTCAGGTCTAGTTTCCCAGTGAGAAATCCCTTTCCTAACAAAGAGTTCTCATGCAGGAAGTATTTCTTCCATCTTGCCTAACATAGAGTGCTCACTCAAAAAGCATATCTTTCAAATTTCATAACACATAGTGCTCACACAAGTATATCTTTTAGATTTCCTAACACAGAGTTCTCACACAACAAGTTATCATTCTTTTCCAGCATACTAAGCAGCATCCTACCTCCTCGAATATGTTTAATTTATATATTTGGTTTTTTCCTAGGTCTTTTGTAGCTAACAACCAGTTCCTTCTCGAATTTCCGCAGCCCACTACACCCCTGCTTCCTCAGGGAATGTCTGGTGCCATACTGGAATTCTCATGCCTGGTGTAACCTTCCCGAGATTGACTCTTTACGCCCCCCACTCTCGCATGCATAGTTTCCTCATTCAACGTGGTTTTCCATCATTCCCAATTTTATTAAAAGCATAATTTTTTAGTTACATTTGTCCTCCAAGGACCGATTGCAATATTCTAGGACCAATCAATCACATTCAAAAAATAAAATAGTAATTCAAAATATTACAAATAAAGTTGATTTTTTGGGGGTTGTTACATCCTCGCCTCCTTATTTCAACACTTTCCATAGTGTTCTTATTCTTCTATTTTATCCTCTTGGAATAGGTCTTACATTCTTCCTACATGTTACTTTCCAGCTCCCAAGAACCTTCTTTCGGACTAAGGTGTTTCCATGACACTTTGACTTGTCCTGTGGTATGGTTCTAGAGTAAATGTTCTCTTCTATCGAGAATGCACTCTGTCCCCTCTTGGAACTCTCCCTCTGGTTCCACCTGGATTACATTCCAATCACTCACATGAAAAACATTATGAACGTATCTTTTCAATATAGAAACATGAAACACATTATGCAACTTATTATTGGGTGGTAGGACTAACTGGTATGCAACCGAACCTACTTTAGGTAGAATTTCAAATGACCAACAATATCTGGCTTCCAGTTTTGAATGCTTTTCGAAGGTACTTTTATTGGGATTTACCTCTATATGCACATGATCACCTACCTGGAACGAGTCTCCGAGTTTTTTTTTCTTTTTTAAGTCATCACAACTTTTCTTCCCATCTTGTGCAACCTTTTAGTTTTGTTGTACTTGTTTCATAATTATCTCCATTTCTTTTAATAAATCAAGCCATAACCTTAATCTATTCACAGGACTACTCCATGAATTCAGAGTATTACCCTTGCATCCACATAATAGTTCAAAGGACTCATGCCTGCAGAACTTGGAAATTATTATTATAAGAATATTCTACCAAGTGGAAGTAGTCTTCACCTGGTTTGTCCATGACATACATCCTTAACATGCCCTCTAAGACTTACTCTTTCAGTCTACCCATCTGTTTGTGGATGATATGCAGTACTGAAATTTAACTAGGTTCCCAAACCTTTAGAAAAGGATTTCCATAAGTTCACTGTAAGTTTCACATATCCGTTTGAGATGATTTCCACTTTCCACCTCCGCAATGCAGATTGCAATTTGTGGAAGCACTTAGAATATTTATCAATTTTACGCTTCTGGAGGTATTTTGTCCCAAGTTTTTATACTTAGATTTTCTATGTTTTTTTTATTCTCTTAGATAAACAGGGCATTGCCCATCCTCGATAGTTTCACTTCCTTAGGTGGAGTTTTTCACTTAAGGAAAAGTTTCGAATTAGGAACTTTAAGGTGGGCTACAATAACTGGTTCCCTTATGGATCCTCAGCACTACATAATTTATTTCACAAGTTCCCTTATTCAATAAGGATTAAATTAATAGGTAGGGACTTCACTAATTTGGAAAGGGTTTAAACCCAGAACACGCACTTAAAATTCCCTATCGGGGATCACTTACATCTAGGTCTTAATCGTGGAGTTAAAGGCACCCAAGTATGCTCTTACCAAAACAAAATAAACCATCAATAGAATCCACACCCCAAATCTTAGTGTAGGAAACAATAAACTATCAAATACATTCCCATACACCAGAACTAAATGTAGGCAACTGTAATATATCAAATACATTTATGCATGTATGCACGTATACCATGCAATCAACAGTCATTCAAAGATAGAGCATGGACTATTTTCCTTTGAGAAACATTTCCATTAAAAAATCTAAGAACTGGTGCTTATCATTCCCTTAGCATTGAAACCAACATGTTATACACATATACAAATATACCATGTGATAAACAGTCATTCAATGATAGAGCATGATCTATTTTCCTATGCGCAACATGTCCATTCATAATTCTAAGCACCAGTACCTATCATTCCCTTAGTATGGAAAACATACATGTTATACACATATACAGATATACCCTGAGATCAATATTTTGTAAATATATAAACACATAAAGGAACTTGGTTGTACATGTTACACACAATTCTCATCACCATCATGTATTGAGAACCAAAACACCAAACGTTTCCTAAATTCCTCAAGTGATAAAGTTAGACATTGGCCAAGACTCATATTTTCATAATTGTGTCCACCCTTGCTCCTGCCCTTTATGCAATGAGCGTTACCTACTTCAGTAAGGCCACTTTTCAATTGACAATGAACGGTCCCACCGCCTACTCCATTTGATCAATAAGCGGTGCAACTTTGGTAATGCTCCGTATACATGCAGAAAATGTGGTGCTTGAGTTTTAAAAGTAAAAAGAGAAGATTCACGAAGCTTCTCGAATATCATCTTTGTGGCACCCTCATCTCTACTCTTGTGGACCACCTAGACTCGAGATCACTGTTTAGCTGATTTTACCAGACATGGTGAATCACATTTTTATGGCCATCCCTGTCCCTTTGTAGACTCCTTAGACCCCATGGACCATTTTTGTACCTTTGATGTTTCCTAGACCATCCCTAAAAACATGCAATAATTTCCATACGCGACTTTTAATCCCTTTTTTGCGTATATACGTGGGTTTGACCATTAAAACCATGTACATCGGGATGTGTGCAAAAGGCAAAATGATTTTGGAGTTTTCCTTGATGTGGATCTGAGTCACTTATATCTTGACCTTCCATATTCCTTGAGATCACTCGGATTCAACCTTCCATTACCCCATTGAAGAGCTATATAAGGAACCCTTTGGATATTGAAAGAGCTATAGTCCATTGTTGCCGAAACTTATACTTGAGTCTGCATCCCTTTGTCCCTTGGAGAACTTTGTGTTCTTCCCAAGCTTTCCTTTTGCTTGTGAGCTTGCTATCGAGAGATGGAGGAATGAAGTGGTGGAGGCCCAAGTGGGGGACTTAGTTTCTCCGATTCGTAGACGTGCCGACAGAGGTTGTCACTATTGTAATCTCTGTTTTATATCAATAGAAATATCTTTTCCTGTCCAATAATGTGTATTTAAATGAGCATTTGATCCATGGATGCTTTTAAATGCTTATATGTTATTGATTATATATGCTATAGTAGGTCAAACACATTGATTATATATAGCATGCTTGTCTTGTTTGCTGAGTGTTGAGATAGAAATCTATCAATACAAGCTGGAGTGGAAAAGCTCAACGGGGATCTACATCAACTGTGTGGAATAAGGTACGAATCGAGATCCTTTAGTGTTAGATATTTGGTTTCTCTTGCATATAGGAAAGGATTGATTTCTGGAGTCAACTTTTCTATTGTGGTACCCCAAGCCATAGGAATTTCTCTCCGTAACAGAATTGGCAACTTCGTTGGGGAGTTCCTAGTCATTTTTCCTTTGGGGGTTTTTTATCGGCATTCAATGTTCTTGAATTGCTCTGATTTGTTTGTTTCTGAGTTGGTTATGGGGGCATGTTTTCTTAGTAGTGTCTGATAGGAGTGAATTTTGTCTCAACTTATCTGTTTTCCTTCATTTTTATCTCTTTTTCTTCCTGTACACGCAGTTTTGACTGAGATATCCGTGTACATACGCGGGTTTTCTACACACAGTCACGCATGCCCTAATTTTTTACTTTTAGAGGAATATTGAGTGTTGCTGGGTGAGTTTTGATGATTGCTGAGTCTTCTTAGATGCTTCTAGAGTCTGTATACACCTCTGTTTCTAACCTAAGATGCTTTTTAGGGTAAATTTTTTTTTAAGAATGTTCTTGTCATTGCATTTTCAATTTTTTATTTTGGGATTAGTGCATTAGGTCTCTTTTACCTTAGTGCTTTTCGTGGCTACTATTTGATAATGCTTGCAGAGTCTGGGGCTTGTAGATTCATTCTTTTGCTTTATTATCTCATTTTTATTCAAAAAATCCAAAAATATTTGCTTCTTTTACATCATTTTGCATCATTGCACTTTGTATTTTGCATGGTACTTGCACTAGGTTTGCTTAGATAAGTATTAGTCAGGCTTTCATATAGGAATGGTTGCATTTGTCATTTGAAGAAAATTTTGCATTTCACGTAGTAGCATGCCCCGTTATTCATTTGACACAATGCATTTGCATTGATTGTTAGGTGTGCATTTTACTTCATGTTGTGTCATAACACCATTGGTTGCACGATCATTTACCTTTTTGAGTAATAAGCCAAATAAAATCAACACTTAATTAAAATGGATTACACTATTTTGTTTTATAGGGAACACCAACAAGATTAGGTTTTAGGGTCTTGGAATAGTTCATTGTGAGTAAATTCTCCAAGACCACTAAACAACATGTATGTGTCTGTCTAGGTGAGAGTGTGAAATTCCTTGGTATAATTAGTGTTTCTCAGGATCCTCCTCTTACAAGGGAGTTAAGCACGGGGCAGTGTGAGTAAATTCTCCAAGACCACTAAACAACAAAATGTATGTTTCTGTCCAAGTGAGAGTGTGAAATTCCTTGGTATAATTAGTGTTTCTCAGGATCCTCCTCTTACAATGGAGTTAAGCATGGATCAGTGTGAGCGGTTATTGATTGGGATGACTACTAGTCATAACTGAGTAGCATCGAAGATATTTCTAGGATTGTACTCGTATCTGGGGGCTCTTTTTAGAGTTTCAAGATTTTCTACCCTGCCCATACGGTCAATATCGCCTGTGAATATCCGCTTGAGCATTGATTATATTGAGGTGACCTTAGTTTCCTTACCTAGGTTATCGAGGGGGTACTTCGCAGGGGTTATTCTGTAGGTGTCCCAGCAAGGTTGGGTTAGGACAGCACAGTCGCTATATGCGTTGAAGTTGAGGGCCACAGTAATTGGTTACGAACCTCCGCTTGTTGTGTATGGGAGTCTCAAGCCTCTCCTAGGTGAGACATACCTGCTTCATTCAGGAGCTCACATATCCCACCCTTGTTTTCTTATGATTGGCTTTAGATTATATAGGTATATGCTCTATGCATGCTAGCTTGCATAGGGTTTGCATAATTAGAAGATTCTTTTCATTTTTTTGATTAATTGTGGATCCAGGTGCGACACTTCAACATTCTCGTCGTTTAGCAGGAATTCCGCCTTCAACATCTCCTCGTCCTTTGGGAGAGAGAAACAGATGGTCCAGCGGATTACTTCTCACATTGATTCACGCACAATGGGAGATCATGAAGATGAAATTATTGAGTTGTCTTCTATACCTCATGAGTTTGGGGAAGAATATCCTACTCCTATATATGATCCTTCACCTGATATACCTACACACTCTAGGTACGATCCTTCAACTGATATATTACACACTCTAGGTATGATCCCTCATTCATAGGTCACCGGTATTGGATGCCAGGTGACGAGACTCATCATGAACCTAATACTACACCTGGGGGCACTCCTATTCCTTTCCATGTGGAGAGATTTGGGAGCATGAGTCACATTGCACCCTCCATCCTGGCGGTGGAGACTACATCACATGTTTTTCCTAGACCTGGTGTCAGTAGTCCTATTCGGATCCCAGAACCAAGATGGGTGACTATAGGGAATACAACTTACATCACTTCACATGTCCCTTCATCCTCTATTACTAGTTCTTCGAATGCCATTCCTCTCCCTCATTCACGTGGACCTATGGGCCAGAACATTGCTACTAGTCATGTTCATACTGCTACTACTTGCGTAGTTTTGTCTTAGAGTCAAGTACATCTGGTTGTCTCGGGAGGTCATATTCCTACTTCTAGAACATCCTATGGTTTATTGCAGGGAGTTCCCCATATTCCTACTTATGGAGTTTCTCATGGGACATCTTACAGAACTTCCCATGGACAATATTATGGACCACAGTATGCACAGAGCTATTCACCTTATGGGTACGGGTATCAACAACCCACTTACTCCCCAAATTATGGCTTTTCATCCCCAAATAGTCAAGGTACACCACATTATGGTGCTTCCATGCCACCCTACATGGGTCAAACGAGAGGAGGATAATATGGCCATGGCCATGGTGGTTACTATAATCAGTCTTATGTGAACCAAAACTATCAGGGAGCGTGGCATCAACCTGCTCAACCTGGGCTCCCTTTCCTTGCAACGTTAAATTTTCCTGACTTGTTGAGACTAACGAACGATCCAATATCTTATGTTCGGCTTTGTTGGCTATCCCTACCAAGATTCCCTCAGAAATTCCCAAATTCGAGGGCAAACCAGGAGAAGATCCTAGTGAACATGTTACTACATTTCACCATTGGTGCTCTTCTAATTCCTTAGACAATGATTTGATCCGTTTAAGGTTGTTTCAACGCACCCTCATCGGTCCTGCAGCAAAATGGTACATAGAGTTACCTAGGGGGGAATTTTTTTTGTTCGCTGACCTAGCTATGACTTTTCTTAATCACTTCCAACTACCAGTGCATTACAACGTTGGTATAGAACTCTTTTCAACATTTTGGCAAGACAAAGCCACGCATATCTTGGACCATATCCGAGAGTGACGTAGACTGAAGAGATTGATTAAAGCCTTCATACCATCGGAGTTTCTCCTCGAGTGGTTCCTTAAATATTTACTTCCTTATATAGCAAAGGATGTTTCTACATCTGGAGTTCAGAATGAGGAACAGGCCATTTTTAGGGCACAGGAATTGGATTTGATTTATGCTCAATCTGGATTGTTATATGAGATCATTCCTAATGCTCCACGTTCTAGTTTCAAACCTAAGGTCAAACCTGGACCACATGTCGATGGCATTGTTGGTTGTACATGTACTAAACCTGCAGATTCGGTTGTGAAACAGATGATTCAATTGTCTATCAACCAATTTTCCTTGGGACAAGCCATGGCTTCATCTCAACCCACCCAAATGGTGAATGTGCTTTCGATGCAATCGTTGAAACAGAAGGGTAACCAGCAACCCAGAAGGAATAAGAAAAAGGGTAAAAATAATCGTAAGGGTGGGAATAGGAATGAAAATGCAAATTCTAATGAAAAGAAAACAGGCAATGCTGGGAGGGACAAGCAGTCTAAATGTAAGGTTAAGTTTCCTTGCAAGTTGTGTAAGGATGACCACCTCACTCACTTGTGCTCTTGTATGGAAGACGCCTCGAGATTCATAGCATAGCGCCCAGCTATGCTGACCAACCCTTTACCACATAATAAAAACATGAACTCGAGGACCCATGATCAATCTGGTGGAGATCAAGATCCGTCGGAAGCTAGTAGTGGTCATGGTTGCATCAATATGGTGCGTGCTACTAAGGTTGTCACTCGTGTGAAGGATTATGGTTTGTCACAACCAGACCTTGGAAAGGAACTTGTGCCACTCGGGAGTCCTTTGTGTATTGAAAACCCTATGGATAAAACTAAAGTCACACCTCTCATTCCTAAGGGATTCCTAAAGCGTTTGAGACACAATCCTAATGCCCGAGCCACCTAGACTATTCAGTTGTTGAGGATTTGGGCCACACTCCTTGTATGATGTCTACACTTGAAGTACTTTAGAGTTGTCCTTCGCAAAGGAAGGATTTTATTTTTTCTCTTGGTGTTAACGATGATAACTCTTCCTCCGTCATCAAATTTGAAACCGCGGGATTACAGCCTCACTTGCCTTACTATGTGTCTCTCTTGATTCATTTAGAATGTCTTAACAAGACCATCAAGCGCACTATGATTGACGAAGGCGCTACTGCTTCCATGATGTCTTTGTCATGTTGGAAGGGTTTGGTTTCCCCTGAGCTCTCTAAATATGCTACCATGTTGACTGCTTTTGATGGTAGATCATTTTGGTCATATGGAATTCTTCCTTCTCTTAAGTTCCATTTGGGAGGAAAGACCGTTGCGATCGAGGTCGAGGTGGTTGATGCGCCCTTTGACTACAATCTGTTACTGTGTAGGAATTGGATGTATAATATGCAAGCCATAGCTTCTTCTTTGTTTTGAGTTGTATGCATTCCATTTAATGGGAAGATTGTTACGATTGATCAGACATCATTCAAAAATTTGAGTGTTACTGCATCATCGGGAGCTTCTATCCCGATTATCGATCATTCTCAGCTGGAAACTGGGAGTGTGGGTGTTGGCATGTATCCATCCCTTATGGGAATATTTAGTTGTCCTGCACCCATTCTTATGATCGGGTCTAGTTCTGGTGGGGCTTCCTCTTCAATGAGATCGATGTCTTTTTGCACTACCCATATGGAAGATCCTTGGATCCTTCCTACACCGATTCCTTCGAGTAAGCCCGTCGAAACGGACATGTTGTTGCCTATAGCAATGATAACATATCAAGTGAATCTTGAATGTGTTGCAGAGCCTAGTCCTTCCTCTTCGCAGACAAAGGAGGAGGACCCATATGTGCTGCCTACATGGGCAGTTGAGTCTTCTCATGCACATGATTTCCTTTATAGTGTTTTTCCATCAGATGAAGCTATTATTAAGGCCATGTCTGGGGTTGAGCCACCTTGGGAAGAGTTACATCATAGATCCTATTTTCTTCCTGAGCTTGACCATTTGGAGTGTGAAGACTTTAGGGAGATTCTTATTGATAGAATTGGTAGTCTCGTGGTTCCATTGAGCTCTCCTGGTCTGATGGCTGATGGAAACATGGCGAATATATCTCCTACCATCCCTATCAATATCTCTCATGATCCTGGAAAGATTGAGAATGTCTATACTGGGGAAGAATGTTCCCATGCTGAGATTTAGGAGTATATCGAGTTGTTTAAAGAGTTTCATGATGTTTTTGCTTGGTCATACGAGGAAATGCCAAGTATCGACCCTCGCATTGTTGAACATGAAATTAAAACTTATCCCAATGCTAAGCCTGTTTGACAATGCTTGCATGCGATGAATCCTAGAAAAGTACCTGCGATTAAGGCTGAGATAGAAAAGCTGTTAAATGCCAGTTTTATCTATCCCGTTCCCTTGATGGAGTGGGTTTCAAACCCAATTCCAGTTGATAAGAAGCAGGGAGTGATCCATATATGCACTGATTTCCATGACTTGAATCATGCATGTCCTAAGGATAATTTTCCCACACCATTTATTGATCAAATTTCTGATAAGTGTGTGGGAAGCAAGGTATTTTCCTTTATGGACGGATTTTTTGGATACAATCAGATACAAATCAAACCCAAGGACCAACATAAAACCGCATTTATTTGTCCTTGGGGTACCTTTGCATATCGGAAGATTCGTTTCGGCCTTAAAAATGCCAGAGCCACATTTCAGCAGGCTATGACCTTGATCTTCCATGATCTCAAATCGATTATTGAAGTATTTTTGGATGACCTTGCTGCTCATTCTCGTTAGAGGATGCATCATTCCTACCATTTGAGATGAGTGTTCGAAAGATGCCGCCATTATTTAGTTAGGTTAAATCCTCATAAATGCATCTTTGGTGTGAAGTCTGGTTGCTTGTTAGGGTTCATTGTCTCCAAAGAGGGTATAAGAGTCGATCCCTCAAAGGTTGAGGCAATACTTCAATTGTCTCCCCCGAGAAACATTAGACATATTCAATGTTTGCAAGGCATGGAAAATTTCTTGTAGAGATTCGTGGTTAATTTTTCCAATTTGACTAGAGGCTTTATGCTTCTTTTGAATAAGGACACTACCTTTTTCTTAGATGAGTGAGCCCAGGAGTCCTTTGATGCACTTAAACGAGCCTTAGCATCAGCCCCTGTGATTAGTCCACCCGACTATAGCTGTGAATTTTTGCTTTATGTGGCCACGTCCATGGAGACGATTGGTATGGTTTTGGTTCAAGAGGATGAGGAGCTCCATGAGCATGTCGTATATTATTTGAGCCAAAATATTATAGATGCAGAGATCTATTATTCCCATGTGGAGAAACTTGCCTTAGCTACCGTTCATGCAGTTCAAAAATTGAGACACTATATTCTCCTTCGCCAGACCTTGGTGCTAGCCCATGTCAATCCATTTCAGTTCGTCCTCACTCGAAGGATGATAGGGGGAAAGTATAATAAGTGGATTTTCATCTTGCAAGAATTCGATCTCGAGTTTGTTTTGGAAAAATCGAGAAAATCATTAAATTTTTGCGGAGCTTATATATGATTTCCCAAGTGAGGAGGAGGAGGAAGTTTATGAGGATACATTTGTCGATGAGCACATTTTCCTGATCTCAAATTTGGATCCATGGTATGTGGATATCATTATATATTTACAAACATTGAAGGTCCATACTCACCTTTCATGGGATGAACAATGACGGTTAGATCATGTATCCAAGAACTACCTTATAGTGGATAATACATTGTACCATCATGGGGTAGATTCCATTTTACGTCGTTGTTTAACTCATGAAGAGGTTGAGCTTGTGCTGAATGATTGCCACAGAGGGGCGTGTGGTGGTCGTTTATCTGGCTTTCTACAGCCCAAAAATCTTGAGAGCGGGTTATTTTTGTTGTCGATATTTAAAGATTGTGTCAATGCGGTCAAGAAGTGCCACCCTTGCTAGGTGTTTCCATGCAATAGGCACTCATATCCTACCTTGTTACATCCAATTATCTCCATCGCTCCCTTCACTAAGTGGGGGCTTGATTTCATGGATTGCAACCCAGCTTTAGCTGGGGGGGCATCATCATATTATAGTGGCTATTGACTATTTCACAAAATGGGATGAGGCTATGCCCACAGTTAAATCCGATGGTGAGATAGCCGTGCATTTCGTATTCAACCAGATCATTACTCAGTTCAGTATTCTAAAGGAGCTTGTCATTGACCATGGTAGCCACTTTCAGAATCAAATGATGGAAGAGTTGGCCTCAAAGTTAGGGTATAAGTAGGAGCATTCCTCTTCTTATTACCCTCAAGCGAATGGACAGGTTGAAGCAGTGAACAAATCACTTAAGTCCATTCTCCAATGAACCAATGCACAAATCAAGACCAACTAGCATATCATGTTATATCCTAATTTGTGGGCTTATAGAACTGCGGTTAAGACTACGACTGGATTTTCTCCATATCAGCTTGTACATGGAGTGGAGTCTATCATGCTAGTTGAATGTGAAATCCCTTCATTGAAGCTAGCCATAGAGCTCTTACCAGGCACATCCCCATTGGAGGAACATTTGGTCCACTTAGAGTAGCTTGATGAGCAGTGATGAGATGCCTTAGTGGCTCTAGAAGTATATAAGCGTCGCATTAAGGTCCAGTATGATAATTTTGTTTGTCCGAGAAAGTTTAGTGAAGGAGATTCGGTCCTTTTGTGGGATCAAGCTAAAGAATACTTGGGGGCAGGAAAGTTCAACCCCATATGGCATGGTCCTTATGTTGTCAAATGTGTGTTAGAGAAGGGCACCTATGAGCTAGTAGATTACGAGGGGACAGCCTTGGCGGAGCTTAGAAATGGGCTCTATCTTAAAAATTACTATGCATGATTTGCAGCTAGGGCTGATTATTATATATTATTGTACAATATTTTTCATAGTTAGGTTTTTCTTATGGTGATCGGGTTGTTGATTAGCTTTTGTTTCTTATGGCAGATGTCAATGGAGTCTTCTATCTATATAGGATTCGTTGATGGTGCTAGCCGTCACACTCAACACTCAACCTCTACTGCTTGGGTAATTTATACTCCTACGGGTCGGGTATTGTCCTCAGGAGGTGTATGTTTATGGCCCTTTTCAAACAATGTTACTGAATATAGTGTCGTTATCGAGCTTCTATGGGATGTCATTTCGCATGGTGTTCTCTCTCTTGAGGTACGTCTTGATTCACAGTTAATAGTGTCACTGCTGAATGGCTTATATCATGTTAGGGATCCAACATTCTTATGAAGATTCTTACGTGTGAGATTGTTAGAACGGAAATTTGACAACATAACATACATACATGTTCCAAGAATTTATAATCAAGTTGCTGACTCATATGCTCACTATGTGTTAAATTGGCATTTGTTTCACAGACCATATGCTCATCACAAACATACATTTGTACACATGTAAATAAATAAAATCAATCATCATAAAAGTTTTTCATTAAACATCCAAAATGTGATAATACATATGTGTCATAATACAAAAATTGGGCTTCCGAGCCACCAAAATATAATACACGATAGTACAAAAATGTGTCACTCCCAGGTATCTAAGCCTAGGGAGGAGGAGGGGGGTTCTGATTGTGGAAAGTCACCACAACTCTAGCTAGCTATTGAAACAACTGCACCCATGCTCATGGTACACCCACCACCTAATGCTACATGGCCTACGGAAAATACTTGACTTGCACCATGGGTACCCTATGTGTCAACCGCACAAAGTTTGTGTGGATGCTTTGGAGTGTTCGCTCCGCATCCACACCCATGATGTCGTCTCCTCATCCCCTCCGTCTATGATGAGGGAAACCGTCAGGCTACTGTGGTCCTACATTTGCATACATATGACAGGATGTCACTATGTGTTGTCACACAAAAACATGTCTTTTGAGTCTATATATAAAAAAACACAAAAAATTTAATAATTCAAAAAACTTAAAAAGAGGGTTGGGATTCATTACCAATTTCACCGTATGCTGATCTTGGTGGTAGGGGCATGTTGGGATCTCCCCAAAAATCTATCCCTGCATAGGGGTAATCATCGATGGAAACTATCTGCTGCTACCACCATGGAAAGAAATCAGCTAGATAGGGGTTGGACACCCTAGCTCCACCCAGTCTGTGCATCGCATCTGCCCAATGTCATTGGGACGGATCTCAAACCCCGTGAAGAGGAACGTCAACTCTAGGGTTGAGTCCCAGAACATGCTCAAAGAAGAGCGTGCTCAATATACTACTGAAACCGAAGTTCCATACCCTGCCCATCTTGCATTTGATGAGTTGTTGCTTCATGTTACTCAACAGCACAGTACTCCAATCGTAAACTATGGATCTCATGCACTCCACTGCATAGAACATCAAGGGCCGCAAGGCCTAGTGGAGTGAGGCTAGCCATGCTATCCTACCGAGTGTTAGTAGTATAGCCTTCAAGCCCAGTACCTGTATGTATTTTTTTGGGATCTGACTCCCAACCTTCTCCGTGTTTGGATAATAGTATACACCAATATACTCATCAATGGTGAGGCCACCTCCAGGCCTGTGAGAACATAGGTTCACCACTTCTCCCCATCGGGACAGTCCTATAATGAAGTATATGTCCTCCACCTCTATGGTGAGGGACATCCCGTCTATATGGAAAGACTCTGAGTCGAGATACCAGCAGTCTACTAGCATTTGTAGTAGTCTTGGTCTAGCCCTTAAGCCCCCAAGACACCAAAACTTGTAGAGCCCGCATGCACGAAGAGCTTGTTGAGCCATTAGATTGGCCTGTACATCCTCTTCTACATCCCCATGTTCTCTCTCCCTCCATTCTAGAACCATCCTGCACGTTTAAAATTAATTTTTGTCTTTATTTATCTTAAAAAACATTGAACGCAGCCGCATAAACGACTGTTTGTAAAACAGCCGCGTATGTATGCAACTTTGAGCCAATTTTCCACATATAGCCAACCCTATATGCGAAAAAATCCTCGATTTCCATGTGGATCGAAGTGCATATCTTAGAATGGCCTAGAAAATGATTTTGACCATGGAATTTGAAAAAATTTACATGCAAATGGAAAAGCAGGGCATGGGAAGTTACCTACAAAAAACGGTGTCCGATTCCGCCAGATGAAACTCCTGAAATTTGCGTTTGAAGTTCTGAGCTCAATTGGGTAAAAATTTCAAATGATATATAACGTTTTGAATTTTTTACTATTTATAGAAATTTTTCAAATTTTTGAAAATTTTTACCCCCATTCTATAGTTTTGGACCATTTTTTACTAATATAATGATGTAGGAGACCGTTTTGAGCGTTGTTTCGACCATTGGTTTGACCCGTTCGTGCCGATATCAGGTATGATGTTTAAACTAGAATATAGGTTAGATTTCACCTCCATTTGCATTTTTCATGACCTTATGACCATTTCATTATAACCCTATGTACAAACCCATTTTATCCTGTCATGAAACCTTCTTGCTATTTTAGAAGTGACATGATATGAATGGTATAGTTTGACTTTACATGGGTGCCCTAGTTAGCTCCTTGTTTGCATTTGGCACCCATGCCGATGCTTTGTCCTTTAGGGTGTGGGAGTCCATTGTATAGTATTGCCATGACATTTTTCAAGAGCCTCATACTCCTCTTGATCTTTTGCTGGCCTATTTTCCCAGGACTCCCTTATGTCAAGTTGTAATTGCATTATCATGAGCTTTGCCTACCTCATTGAGCCTTATGCTGGCTTCCCTGACTTTGAGTATCAGCCCTATAGCCCGAGCTTGTCTCATGTCTAGCCACGCAGAGCCATTTTGTATATCCCTTGCAGCTTGATTCCCTATTTTTACTGGGAGGGGACTTTCCCCCGAGTGTTGCTATCCTACATGTGTGTCCTTTCATTGAGCATAGGAATGTTCCGCTGATTGGAACTAGTTTGTTTACCCCCTGACACTCCTCTCCTCCTATTCTATAACTATAAAGCACTTTTATTCTTTTTCAAGCATTTTAAAATATTTGAAAAAGTCCAAAAAAATCAAAAAACCAAAAATCCAGACAAGAAAAGATGTTATCTTTGGCAGCAATTGAGTCATGTCGCCTTCGAACAGAGCACTGTATATCACATCTGTTGGTTGGGTAATAGTTTGACTTTAGGATATGTACTCATTTCTCTGAGTTTATCTCCACCGACTGGTTAAGCTTTCATTCCCTATGGAGCCTCTGTTGATGCCTCCTATGTCACAAAGATGTCCCAATTTTGTATATCGAGTCTATGCTGCCTACATTTAGTCACCATTCGCCTTTATGCTCTTGTTCAAAGGAAGTTGAAACCTAAGTCAGCCATTCCTCAGTTATCTTGACTTTGCATGTCAGCCATTCTCGATACAGTTACTGGTTCATGCACATGATGATCGAGTCCTTCCACATTATACAGCTTTGCTGAGTACCTTGTGTTGGATGATGGGGGATGCCTTAATGCCCTCCTTCCAGCGGATTTTGATTCCATCAACTTTAGATCATTTATTCTGGGATAGGAATCTAGATTCATTTTTGAGTGCCTTGAGACTTACATTCATCAGTGGTAGGTTCTCTTGCCATCAACAGTTTTTTGGGAATACATCAATGTCCCTTGATCAATGGATTCTCTCAAGTGTTCAACCTCAACACATTTATTCACACTTGTTAGTTTGCAGTCTAGTACCTTGATTACCATTTTCATTATCGGTGGGTGATCTCGCGTCTGTTAACGGTATACATCAATGACCTGTAATCAGATGATGGACTACTGTGTTCGACCTTGACACCTCTATTCAGATAGTAGGACATGTACTCGTAGTAGATTGTGTAGAAGACCTTCCAAATTGGTGGCATTTCATATATGCTACCTCCTTGATCGTGCTAGTGTTCATGAGATTTCAGCTCTCATGACTTGATTCCAATATATATAAGATATTTCCAGCCATTATGGAGATCTTGGTCCATTATATATCTTCATCCTTCATGGAGATCATGATCCTTTGTATATCTTCATCATGGAGATTCTGAGCTATCTATATTGTATGTGGTGATGACCAAATATGTCATATTTTGTATCATGCCTATTCATGGCCATTATACTCTTATGTATCTGGGACTGCTACATCTACTTGCAGTTATGTGCAGAGTTTGATCATTATATTGTATTGATTGGATGGCTGGTTCTTCCACTGGGTTCTTCATCACTCCACTTCTAGGATGGACTTATAATGTATTTCAGCCATCGTATGACCCCTCTGACCTCACACATTAGGGGGCATCTATTATAGCTGATTTTACCACACATAGTGAATCATATTTTTATGGCCTTCCCTGTCCCTTTGCAGACTCCTTAGACCCCATGGAACATTTTTGTACCTTTGATGTTTCCTACACCATCCCTAAAAACATGAAATAATTTCCTTATGTGACTTTTAATCCCTTTCTCGTGTATATACGCGGGTTTGACCATTAAAATCGTGTACATCAGGATGTGTGCAAAAGGCCAAATGATTTTGGATTTTTCCTTGATGTGGATCTGAGTCACTTGTCTCTTGAACTTCCATATGCCTTGAGGTTGCTTGGATTCAACCTTCCTTTACCCCATTGAAGAGCTATATAAGGAACCCTTTGGATACATTGAAAGGAGATGAATTGAAGAGCAAGAAAACAATAGTCCATTGTTGCCAAATCTTATACTTGAGTTTGCATCCCTTTGTCCCTTATGTTAGAATAATCAACCCATAGTATTACCCACTTAGACATTAATTCATTTATTTTTGTCTTATTTGCCTAGTTCATGAGTCCCACCATGTGCAAGTTGCTAATTGCCTATCCATAGAGGTCAAAATTGCCATATTTGACTCATGTAGTGCTTGGGAAAGCCTTAGGAATCAAATCTTCTTTATTCCTGGCCTCCTAGGTGCCTATCTGCTTTTTCTGCTTTACTGTCTGCTTTTTCATTGTTTTAAGGCACATAGGAAAGCAAGACTAGGTGAGGTGAACTAGCTTTGTGTCCTCTTTCTCCTCCACTCTTTCCTCCATGCAAAAGCATGTATGAGCTACCATTCCACCACTCATTATCTTTCCCATGCGCCCTTGCCAATTCGTGAGCCTCATGACAGATTTGGGATCAACTTTTTACACCTATGGGGGATTTTCCTATTTTGAGTAAGCCTGCTTTATGCTAGTTTTGGATGCCTCCTTATGCATTTGATCTCTTGATGTATTCTATATATTCAGCAACCTATGTTATTATAGGGTTGGCTATTGTACACTCAGTTAATATAATTTTGTGTTACAGCTCCATATTCAGTCTCCATTGTTAGCAATTTTGCATGATCAATTGTAAATTGTTGTGAGTGAAATCAATCTATTGCAGGCCTGGATTTATACATGGTATCAAAGCCATTGTAGGTTGTTACTCTCCTTCAAAAATTGTTTTGCAGGTTCGACATCAAGACTGGGAGCCTTCTACTGACAGCCGGGACATATTTTCTGAAGCTATGGATTCACAGAAAACTATCTTGACTCCCTTCAACTATTTTGAATGGAAAGCAGAGATGATGATCTGGTTGAGAGAGAAAGGCCTCTATAGGGTGACTATGGATACAGAAGTAGAGCCCAATGCTGCTGCAGAGAAGATCAAATGGCACAATCGGAGAGATGAGGCCTATGGCCTCCTATGTCTTAGTATTTCCCGAGACCTCCTTTTCCATATCAATGGATTAACTTCACCGGATCAAGTATGGGAGAAGCTTTCTGAGCTTTTTGGAAAGATAGATGAGATGAGGGGACATCAGATTGAAAATGAGCTGATTTCTCTGAGTCCCAGTAGCTTTGAATCCCTGCATCTATATTTCTCCAAGTTCAAAGCACTAGTTTTGCAGCTGAAGTAGTGTGGTATCGAAAAGAAAGATGATCAGCTCGTGTTGGCCATCCTCTCAAAGCTAGGACCTGACTACTCAGTATTTTTTTCGACCTTCTATGCCACAAAACTCACAGCTCGAACCTGGAAGATGCCTAGCCTCGCAGATTTCATGGAATCTCTCACACAAGAACAAGACAAGCTGGTGATGATGGGCACCATCAAACCATCCAAAGATCAAGCTTTGATTGCTGGAGATTCGAAGGTGGATAAAAGCAAAAAGAAAGCTAAAAAGCCACCTGAACAAAAGAGAGACAAGAAGCAGTCTCCAGAGGATCAACAAGGTCCCAAGAAAAATACCCAGAAGAAGAAAAACAAAGGTGAAATGAACAAGTGCTCATACTGTTCGAAGGGAAATCATACTGAAATCTCTTGTATGAAAAAGCAGATAGACATTCTAACTCAACTGCTGGAGAAGAATGGCATCTCCCTTCCAGAAGGCTCAAAGAAGAGAGAAGAAGGATCAAGTTCAGATGACAGAGAGAGAGTTCATGCTCTAGTTGCTGGCACATCAAGCTCACCTAGTTTTATCATTGATTCTGGAGCTTCAAGACACATGGTTTCGACTAAGGAGGCCTTCTCCTCACTGGAAAAGTCAAAAGGACCATCTATTGTATTGGGAGATGACTCTCTCATTGAAAGTATGGCCAAAGGAAGAATAGATCTTGATCATGGGAAGTTCAACAATGTGTTGTATGTCCCCGGTCTCGCCTCCAACCTTCTATCAGTGTACCAGATGACCCACACTGGGTCTCCTAAGAAATTCATATTCTCCCCTGATGAAGTTGAGATCACAGAAATCTCAAGTGGTAGAGTCATTGCAAAAGGAGTTGCAAATCATGCTCAAAAGGTATACATGTTTTCACACTTCCTACCTTACTCAAACCCCTCTGCGCTTCTTATCCATGCTAATGAAGCTAGCAAGATATGGCATGAAAGATTTGGCCATCTAAACTACAAGTATCCATCTGATCTGAGTGAGAAAGAAATGGTCATAGGGTTGCCCAAGATAAAATTTTCCAAAGGATTCTGCCAAGGTTGTATCCTAGGAAAACACCCAGAGCACAAATTTGAGAAAGCTAGTCATGAGAGAACCTCTGCACCCCTCGAGCTGATTCACAGTGATGTTGCTGGCCCATTCCCTCATATGTCCATGAGTCAGGCCAAATATGCATTGACCTTTATTGATGATTTTTCCAGGTATTGTTGGGTTCACTTCATGAAACACAAGTCAGAAGTTTTTGGCCTATTCAAAGTCTTTAAGTCTTTGGTTGAAAACCAGTGTGGAAGGAAACTCAAGGCCCTCAGATCTNGCTACAGAAGAGCAACACATGGGAGCTAGTGGATCTTCCTTCAGGAAGAAAGTTAGTCCAGTGTAAGTGGGTCTATAAGACCAAGTTTGCTTCTGATGGTTCACCACTGAAGTACAAGGTTAGATTGGTAGATAAAGGCTACTCACAGGTTCATGGCATTGATTACAATGAGACCTTTTCCCCAGTGGAAAATATGGATTCCATCAGGCTAGCTCTAGCCATTGTAGCCTCAAGGCGATGTGAGGTACATCACATGGATGTAAAGTGTGCCTTCCTAAATGGAGATCTCACTGAGGAGATATATATGCAGCATCCCCAAGGTTTTTCTACTAACCCTTCTCTTGTGTGCAGGTTGAGAAAGTCATTGTATGGGCTAAAGCAAGCCACCAGGGCTTGGTATGCCAAGATAGATAGCTTCTTGCTATCTCTGAATTTTGTTCGGTGCAAATCAGATCCAAATGTGTATTTGAAGGTAGTTAATGGTTCATTAATGATCATTGTGTTATATGTTGATGACCTCCTCATTACAGGAAGCTCACAGGCTGAGATTGCTTCCTTAAAAGGAGCTATGAACCAAGCCTTCTCCATGACAGATTTGGGGCTCTCAAGTCAATTTTTGGGGCTTGAGATCTCTCATTCCAAAGCTGGAATCAAGGTGCACCAGTCAAAGTATGTCTTGGATTTTCTGATCAAATTCAGAATGCAAGATTGCAAAGCAAGCAAAACTCCTTTCCTTTCAGGAGTGAAGCTGGAGGAAGATGATTCTCCACTGATGGTAAACAATACACTGTATAGACAATTGATTGGATGTTTATTGTATCTGACACATACTCGACCTGATATTTGTTATGCAGTAAGTGTGGCTTCTAGATTCATGGATA
>LPNX010595222.1:17966-93386 GCA_001517045.1 Pseudotsuga menziesii | reverse complement strand
TCCTGGCCTCCTAGGCGCCTATCTGCTTTTTCTGCTTTACTGCCTGCTTTTTCAGTGTTTTAAGGCACATAGGAAAGCAAGACTAGGTGAGATGAACTAGCTTTGTGTCCTCTTTCTCCTCCACTCTTTCCTCCGTGAAAAAGCATGTATGAGCTGACATTCCACCACTCATTAGCTTTCCCATGCACCCTTTCCAATTCGTGAGCCTCATGACAGATTTGGGATCAGCTTTTTACACCTATGGGGGATTTGCCTATTTTGAGTAAGCCTGCTTTATGCTAGTTTTGGATGCCTCCTTATGCATTCGATCTCTTGATGTATTCTATATATTCATAAACCTATGTTATTACAAGTTTGGCTATTGTACACTCAGTTAATATAATTTTGTGTTACAACTCCATATTCAGTCTCCATTGTTAGCAATTTTGCATGATCAATTGTAAATTGTTGTGAGTGAAATCAATCTATTGTAGGCCTAAATTTCTACACCTTGGAGCACTTTGTGTTCTTCCCAATCTTTCCTTTTTCTTGTGAGATTGCTATCGAGAGATGGAGGATTGAAGTGGGGGACTTAGTTTCTCCGATTTGTAGACGTGCCGACAGAAGTTGTCACTATTGTAATCTCTGTTTTATATCAATAGAAATATCATTTCCTGTCCAATAATGTGTATTTAAATGAGTATTTGATCCATGGATGCTTTTAAATGCTTATATGTTATTGATTATATATGGTAGAGTAGGTCTAACACAATTATATATAGCATGTTTGTCTTGTTTACTGAGTGTTGAGATAGCAATCTATCAATACAAGCTGGAGTGGAAAAGCTCAACAGGGATCTACATCGACCGTCTAGAATAAGGTATGAATCGAGATCCTTTAGTGTTAGATATTTGGTTTCTCTTACATATAGGAAAGGATTGATTTCTGGAGTCAAGCTATCTGTTGTGGTACCCCAAGCCATAGGAATTTCTCTTCGTAACAATCCCCCTTAGGAGGATATCCCTTCCAGCTCGTCCACCATTTACTCAACCATCCCTATCCTCTCAAGACATCTAAGTATCGGTTCACCCCTGCTAGGTGGGAAGGGAAAAGTTAGGTTGTTGCACCAAAGTTCTTGCCAAATCTAGGGACAGCATAGAGAAGACAAGTTGAAGCTTTGAGGATAAGACTTGGCATGAGAGGAGACATCACAACATGAAGGCACAATGGTTGTAATATCTCTTCTTTTATGTTAATGCAATTATGGTTCCTTTCCTATAAAATGTATTGTGTTATAATCACTCATTTTTTTATATGTTGGAAAAGGGATCGAATAAGTTGTGCAGCATCACGAATGTTACGCAAGCTCTTAAGACACCACGCAAGACAAGTAGCATGATAGGTGGAAAATAGACTAATTTTGATTATTTTGTGTCACTTTTTGTACTTTTGGACCATATTTTGTGGATATTGGTCATTAGTTAGAAAATTAGTTAGAAGTTAGTTAGAAGTGGACCATGAATGTAAAGGTGTAAGCCTATAAATAGATGAAGAATTGTGAATGTAAGGGAGAGTAAGTGGGGAATGAGTCAGTGCACTAGAGGTATTTTTGGAGTATTTGGAGAGCTTGATAGATCTATCAGTTGATGGGGAAAAGCACTCTGGATTTTTTCTTATGACTGAGAGCTCTTTGTACTATCTGTTATGGATATGTAAGCTACTACGCAAAAATAATATAAAGAGATGGGATTGATCAAAATCACTATTATCTTTTTATGTCTTTTTATTGGGGCGCGCACCTTAACGGTCCTTAATTTTGGTAACTCCACGGTTTTTGTGGAATCTTGTAAGCGGAGTTGCGCGTCAAAATAGTCTTAGGGGTGTCAGGGTTGGGTCAAAGCCCTCTTTTTTGTAATTGTCCATAAATTTCGGGTATAAGCCCATGGTTTTGTAATAGTGCACTTGTATAAATAGGCACTCATGTAAAGATGTCGAGGGTATCTAATGACATGTGGATCATCTAATGTAAAGAAGATAGATCTATTTTTGGGTTTTAAGGTCAAGTCCCAGCTGTGTGCGTGGACGACCTCTGCAGTTGTGTGCACATAGGGTTTTGTAAGGAAAGGAACTGTAGCTAAGTGTGCAGCTTAGAGTTTGTAAGAAAGGAATTGCGGCTAAGTGCGCAGCTAGACTTGAAGGAAAGGATCTGCAGCTGAGTGCACAAATTAGAACTATTGTTTTGTAAAGAGTTGAATAAAAGCGTAGTTTGTGGACGTAGCCCCTACACTGGGGGTGAACCATGTTATATCTTGTGTTATGGTTTCTCTTTTGTTGTTTCTGTAATGTTTTCTTTCCATGCATTGATAAGTAAATAACTGATAAAGTAAGATACTGTTAGATATTAACTTCGCTGTGAATTCCCAGTCAAGGGTTAGGCAAGAAACTGTTTGTTTATCTAACTGTGAAGCTATATATGTGCATGTCGAAGCTCTATTAGTTTATAAGTAACTGTTGTTAAGGATAAAGGTACAGTAATATCCCTCTTATGCTTGCAGAAACCTGATTCTGCGGCACCCCATAGCTGTTTCGGGTGAGACTTCAACCTGTTCGTAGGTTGTTGCCAAAAGGGCCAACACTGTGGGTCTTTTTGTTGGTGCAAAGTTAAAGTTATAAAACCTGGGTCTGCCTTGAGCCCAACAAATCGGTTCCGTTGCCGGTTGAACTCAGATCTGCGTTAAGAGGGATATACGTCGTACCTAAAGGGCTATGTTTTGGAGGCCCTCAGTAAAGGAAATCAGTGATTGGTTTGAAGCTACCTATCAGAAATTTGCTGAACAAGAAAATATGGATCCGCGTCGTAGCTCAGATGACTTCTTGCAAAGCATTTGTAACAGAGTTTGCCATCGACACAAGTACCTCTTTTAGCGAAGCTGAAAGACAGTTTTTCAAAGGACCAAGGGGTAAGTATTTGAATTCATTTAGTCTGCAAATTAAAATGCTCTTGGCTGAGAAAGGCATATTGCTTATAGAATCAGATTGCTAGATTTATTTTTACTAACTTATGTTTGGAAGTGAAAGTAGCTTCGACGAGCAAACTGGTTTGCTGCGAAGCAGTAAAAGATACAAGAGAAACCTAGAATCCTATACCTTAGGCTAGGATACAAAGTATATGCCATTAAGTCCAGAAAACCCTAAGTCTAAAGAAACCCCTTTTGTTAGAAACCCTCCTAGAACTCCGCAGTGTAGATCTATTACCCCTGAGAACCCATTGCAGTCTGAAAATAACCCTAGCTCGAGTATTCCTGTCGCAGGTTCGTCTACCCCAGTAAGTTATCCCCCTCCTGGATCCACTTTGGCCCACATGGCATATGATATCAAACTCCCAGTTTTCAAAGGAACTGGATCAGAGGATCCAGAACAGTTTTGGTTCTTATGTGAAGCTATTTGGATTGCTAAAAATATTATGGACGAAGATATAAGAAGAGCACAGTTGATCACTTCCTTCAAATACTGAGCTTTGGCCTGGTTCATGAAGTTTTCTAGCACTCAGAACGGTCATGTCCCGGTTGATATAAGACATCAATGATTAAAGAGTTCAAGAAGCCTAAATCAGAGTCACGGAGTATAATGGAGTTAAAAGAAATTCAGCAGAGGCGAGGTGAATCAGTTTGGGACTTTGATCAGAGGTTCAATGTTCTGTTGGATCAAGTAAGTTTCACTATTGGACCAGTGCAACATAAAGAATGGTTCATAGCAGCATTATTACCCCATATTCGAACTCCACTCATGCAACAAAAGGTTGCTGATCAACAAGAGGCTTTGGAAATAGCTATGAAACTGCAAACAGCTCCTATCGGAGATAATTCTAGAATAGCCCAGATACAAGCGCAGTTGGCAGAAATGGATTTGGAGCTTCGCGACATGAAGAATGGGAAGTCTATTCATGAAGAGGTTTGGTGTACGCAATGTAGGACAGAAGGTCATGACAAAGAACAGTGTCCTGCGTTAAGAAATTACCTGAATACTGGTGCACCAAACTCGTTTAACCCTAATGTTCTATTTTGTGAGATCTGTAGAACAACTGGTCAGCATCGACCTGAAGACTGCTATCTACTGCAAAGATATGTTCAAGTACCTAAGAATACTTATTGCAAGTTTTGTAAGTCAGTTGGAAACAATGAAGAGGAATGTCGCATCTTTGACCTCATGAGAGAGGGAACCTATGATACTTATCGGGTACAAAATGATGCACAAGGCATTAATGGATATGGTTACCACGATGATCGAGGTACTTTTGGAGGTCGTGGTCATGGTGGTATAGCCGGAAGAGGTCAAGGCCAGGTTGTTTGCTATAACTGTAATCAGGCAAGACATATAGCTAGAGACTGTCGGAACCCAACTATGACATGTCGATATTGCAGAGCGGTATATCATGTGATCAAACAATGCCCACAGTTGATAGCCAAGATACAAGAAGGAAATTCCCCCCCCACTCAGAACATTCATATGATTTCTGTGGAGCAAAGACCTGTCCTAGCCATTAACGTTGTTACAAGGAGTGGAGCTACAATGCAAGTGTAGACTAAGGAAAAACAGCCTGACGAAGCTTGGGTCCGCAAGACCCTAGAGAAAATTCCAGAATTTGATGTGGGAAAAGAAAAAGAAACATTTATGGAAGCCAAAAAAGACTTTGCTGATCCAAGCACATTAGTAGCACCTGCGCAATAGCATCAACAGCAATTACAGCCTCAAGAAGCTTTGACGGATAAAGTAAGTACACTGTCATCATTTTTACAGAGTTGTATGAAGCTCTTAAGGAATCCAAATGCTTTGAATGAGTTACAGAAGGTTATTGCTTCTTGCGAGCCTCAGCGAATCTCTAGTAAAGAAAAAAATGTTAATAGAGTTAGAAGAACTGGAAGAGAAATGAGATTATATGCTTAGATAGGAGAGTATGACATGACTGACATCATTTTAGACTTGGGATCAGAAGTAAATGTCCTAACTAGGAAGACATGGGAAAAAATGGGAAAACCTACCCTTGAATGGTCCCTTATATAGTTGAGATTAGCCAATCACTAGAAGATTATGCCCCTAGGAAGACTCCCTAGTGTACCAGTGGCTATAGATGGAGTCAACACTATAGCAGATTTTGAAGTCATTGAGATAATTGATGATAGAAACCCCTATCCATCCTTGCTAGGAATTGAGTGGGCAATAGACAATGCTGCAGTCATTAACCTTAAGAAGAGTCAAATGAATTTTGAAGGGAAAGATTTGAGAGTCATAGTACCATTGGACCCTTCTCAAGGAGAAAGGTACACATAAACACTTAGAGATGAAGATCGGGATGTTTTGGATCATATCTACAACATCACAGCTAAGGAAAAAGATTATGTTGATCCTACTGCCGAAGGTATAATTGATTGGCAGTGTGACATCTCTTGCACGACTGATTCAGATGACGGTCTAGAAAATTGGCAGAATCGACTTTATGAACTACATGGACATCGATGTGCAAGAATTATCAAGTCTCTCAGATGGCTTGGTTCATAGACAAGAGTCTTGCCTACTTTTGATGGATTGACAGACCCAAGAGAATTTATTGTACAATTCTCAGAGCAACTACCGGATTCACAGAAAATGAAGACTCTAGGTTCAGTATTTAGAGCCACAGCAGCCAGATGGTGGAATGGTCATAAAAAGCAGATTCATAGCTAGGAAGCTTGCCAAAAGTTTCTTCACCTGAGATTCATGGATCAACCTCAGGAGGTGCGAAGCAGGTTTAATGGTAAGTCTAGCCCTCAGGAACATTTGGAGCAGTGTTATTAAGCATGGAAGCATGTACCTCGTGAAGAGTGAGTACATAGGTTTGTACACACTCTGGAACATATAGCAAAGAATTGGTATGCGGAGGTGGAGCTTTGCCATGGTACTGTAAGTTGGGATAGTCTTGTTGATAGTTTTGTGCTCACATTTTCTATTAATGAGGCTTGTCCTGCTAAGGTGTTTGATGATAAAGAAATAGCTGAGTACCAACCTGATTAGAAGGAATAAGAAGCTAATGCAGTAGAATGTTATAACCTTGCAATTGACATAGATGATGACCCGTGCAACATTAACATTCCGGAGTCAGAAGGGCACTGTGAAGTACATGGACCAGCAGTCGAAGCACCTAAAGTGACTCAGCCCTTGAAGACAAGGAAAGTCAACATCGGCTCAGAAGAACAGCCCAAGTTTGCTACCATTGGAGATTATTGGGATGGATAAATGGTGAGCAAGGTGACCCAACTTATCCATGAGTATCAGGATTTATTTCCAACAAAGTTCTCAGAAAAGAAAGGAATCATTGAGGCTGTGGAAGACATTCTATCGTGGGTCGAAGCTCGAAGCTCTGTTGGAGTTAGGGTCAGGAAGTATCAAATGTCCTTATTGTGGCGCAGCCAAAGCTACTAGTTGTACCGAAGGAGGAAAGATGTGTCGAAGCTTAAAATTCGACCGTTGAACAAAATCAAATTTGGCGGCGCCGGTACGTTAACTTCATTAACTACTTATAAGGACAAGATTTTTGGGAAATCTAGCGTTGTTTGGAAAAAATATACCAGATTTGGTGTCTTTAATGCACATTTATTGCAAAACTTGGTCATTGGATTCTATAAGGAGACACCCAGGCCTCCGAACCCCACATTATGTATTTTTTCAGTTATACAATGAAGTCCATGTCTGTTGAGCGCGAAGTCCAGGAATTGTTGCAAGAATTCGAGCAGAGGGATCTGCAGAACCTTATGAGTACCCCAACTGCATCTGCACCTCCCGAAGAAACTCCCCCAGTACCGACTCAGCCGATGCAGACACGATCTACCAAGAAAAATTTTAAACCAGAAGTATGCTCTAAGCAGAACGAAGACAGACACAATCAATCAGGGAAAACACCGGAGGATCCCAGGATGAATCCGCATGGTTCAACAGAGATCCCACCTAAAGGGGATGACAACATTACACCGCAGCGTCCACCATATCTTCAGCCGGTTTGAACAGGAGTTTGACCCCCTCGATGGAACGCTAAGTTCACTTTACGCACCCCTTCGCTGCCACAGGGTGTGCAGTTGGTAAGAACCATGACAGGGAAAATAGACCGGCTCAATTATGCAGAACACGACACAAATGATCATGGGAAGGTTCCACAGTTCACACCGGGAACATACATGCACTTCGTCAAATATCCAGAGACTGGAGCGACATTATTGGAAGTAAAACAGTGGGCTGCTGGCTTGGATAAAGCTGGTTTGTTGAAGATGCTCGATGTTCCCCACTTTGGTCGTAGCACACAAGTCACCATAGTGGTCGAGAAACTCTTGGAATTAGTACATAATGGGCACCTATGGATAGGAGACCAATGAATTCCTATTATGGGAGAACTGATTCATAGGATCACAGGCTTTCCCAAAGAAGGGCCTGACCTTGGAATTGAATTTCTTTATAAACACTAAGATACGAAGTTGGCACAGAGCATGAAGGACCGCTTCGGTCCGATGAAAGGAAAGTGAGGGTATCAAACTTCGACAATTGGGAAATAGAACATTCGATTCATATCTAAGCTCTTAGCATGCAAGCTAATGAGGAAGTGTAGACCAAATGAAGTGCCTGCCCCAATTGTCAGTCTTGCTATGAATTGTGCCAAAGGCTACAGTTACAACTGGGCAGCATACATTGCGAAATAATTCCTTGAATATGCCCACGATGCGTAGGATAAAGGTAGACCCTTTCACTACTCATGGCTGATAATTCTTATCGCACTGATAGGATGGAAAGAACCTACCGAGGCACAGTTTGTTGTTGTGCCTCCTAGCATGCCTGGCGCAGCAAGGTATGCATCCCTTTGGGTGTCACAGGACAAAGCATCCCAACAGATGACGAATTATGTGTTTGCCTTTTATATGATGAGTATCTCATATGAGATTATGAAGACACCATGGCTCAGTAATGAGCTATTCTCTCAGTATGATGGAGTGGCCAACTTCAGGGCTGACATGCACAATGTCTTCATCCACGCTCGTGCAGATAAGAAACATGCATGCTGAAAGTTGCCATACGTGGTGACCAAGGAAGACATCTTTGCAGTAGTTCAGAAATGGTCGACTGAATGGATGAAGGACGCAGGGACAAAGACCAACATTCCAGTCCCTCCAGTTACTAATGTGGGCATAGGGCCTAGTCAGAAACAGCAGCAAGACCCACTAGAGGACAGTACAGAACAAAGTGAGTCACAGCAGAGTGAAGGTGACTAGGGTGGAGATAGCAGAGCTGATGAAGAAGAAGAAGAATCTGTCAAACCCATCTCAGATCCTAATCAGCCAGATAAGCGCAAGTCACCAGACACAGAGGAAGTGACTAAGTCTTAGTCCAGAAAAAAATCGAAGGCGTCAAAGGGAAAAAATATTGTCGAAGAATCTACCGTCATGTAGGAAGAGCTTGATTAGGCTCTGACAAAGTCTACGGAAGTGCTAACTAGAAAATGGTCGCAATTTGCAAATACGCATCTTGATGCCCTCACTGGTGTAGCGAAGTGGATTTCAGAACTAAAGGAGTTAGCAGAAAAATCAGTGACTGGTGTTATAGCGGATTTCACCACACTAGGTGAATCACACATTGTATGGCCTTCCCCTGTCCCGCTGCAAACCCATTAACCCCTATGGACCATTTTTTGTCTTTTGATGTATCCTTGATCATCCCTAAAAAAATAAGAAAAGTGATATACACGGATTTTTCCCCGATAACCGCGTACATATGCGGATATTCCCCCTATAGTCGCGTACATCAGGATGTGTGCATAATCCAAATCCTTTTGGAGTTTTCCTTGACTTGGATCCGACTCATATGACTCCTGGCCTTCCATATGCCTTGAGATCGCACGGATTCGACCTTTCAATATCCCTTTGAAAAGCTATATAAGGAACCCCTTGGTACATTGAAAGCATAAGAGAGAATTGAGAGTAACGAAACTATAGTCCATTGTTGCCAGAACTTATGCTTGAGTCTGCATCCCTTTGTCCCTTGGAGCACTGTTGTGTTCTTCCCAAGCTTTCCTTTTACTAGTAATCTTGCTATCGAAGTGATGGAGGATTGAGGTGGTGGATGCCTAAGTGGGGGATTCAGTTTCTCCGGTTCGCAAACGTGCCGTCAGAGGTTGTCACTTGTAATCTCTGATTCATATTAATAGAAATATATTTTCCTGTCCAATAATGTATATTTGAATGAATATTGTATCCATTGGAATATGTCAAATGCTTTTACATTATTGATTATATATGCTAGAATAGATCTAAAACCATGAAATATAGTATGCTTGTATTGTTTACTTGTTGTTGAGGATGTGTTATAACAATTCAAGCTGAATATTGGAAAGCTCAACGGGGATCTACTTCAACCATCCGGAATAAGGTACGAGGTTCGATCCTTTAGTGTTAGATGTTTTTATTTCTATTGGATGTTGGGAAAGATTGATTTCTGGAGTCTAGCTGTCTGTTGTGGTACCCCAAGCCATAGGAATTTCTCTCTGTAACAGAATTGGCGACTCCCCACAGGATAACTTCCCCACACCGTTTATAGATCAGATTTTGGATGAGTGTGCGGGTAGCGAGGTGTTCTCCTTTATGGACGGATTTTTCGGGTATAATCAGATCCAGATCAAACCCGAGGACCAACACAAGACCGCATTTATTTGTCCTTGGGGAACATTTGCATATCGGAAAATTCCTTTCGGCCTTAAAAACGCCGGAGCTGCGTTTCAGTGGGCGATGACCTTAATATTCCATGATCTCAAGTCTATTATTGAAGTATTTTTGGATGACCTCGCTGCTCATTCTCGCATGAGGATGCGTCATTCTTATCACTTGAGATTGGTTTTCGAAAGATGCCGGCACTATGCTGTTAGATTAAACCCTCATAAGTGCATCTTTTTCGTGAAGTCAGGTCGTTTATTAGGATTCATTTTTTTGAAAGAGGGGATAAGAGTCGACCCTTTGAAGGTTGAGGCAATAGTTCAGTTGTTTCCCCCGAGAAATATTTGTCATCTTCAGTGTTTGCAAGGCATGGAAAACTTCCTACGAAGATTTGTTGTCAATTTTTCCAATTTGACTAGAGGCTTCATGCGTCTCTTGAAGAAGGATACTCCCTTTGAATGGGATGAGCGAGACCAGGAGTCCTTCGATGTACTTAAGCAAGCCCTAGCATCGGCCCTGGTGATTAGTCCTCCGGATTATAGCCGTGATTTCCTATTATATGTGGCCGCGTCTTTAGAGACGATTGGTATGGTGTTGGTTCAGGAGGATGAGGAGCTCCAAGAGCATGTCATATATTATCTTAGCTGAAACCTTATTGATGCAGAGATTCGGTATTCTCATGTCGAGAAGCTTGCCTTAGCTACCGTACATGTGGTGCAGCGTTTGAGACATTATATTCTCCTTCGCCAAACCTTGGTTGTGGCCCATGTCAATCCGTTTCAATTCATCCTCACATGTAGGATGATTGGGGGAAAATACAATAAATGGATTGTCATCCTGCAAGAGTTTGATCTCGAGTTTGTTTCAGCAAAATCGAAGAAATATTTAATCTTTGCAGAGCTCATATCGGATTTTCTGAGCGAGGATGAGGAGTTGGTATGTGAATATACATTCATGGATGAACACATTTTCTTAATATCAATGGCTGACCCATGGTATGGGGATATCATAGTATATCTACAAACACAGAGGACCCCTACTCACCTCTCGCGAGATGAACGACAATGATTACGTCATGTCTCCAAGAACTACCTCATAGTGGACAATACTTTGTACCACCGTGGAGTAGATTCCCTTTTACGACATTGTTTAACTCATGATGAGGCTGAGGTAGTGCTTAATGATTTCCACGGAGGGGCGTGTGGTGGTCATTTATCCGGGCTTTCTACAGTTCAGAATATTTTGAGAGCGGGTTATTTCTGGCCGTCAATCTTCAAAGATTGTATTGAAGCGGTCAAGAGGTGCCACCCTTGCCAGGTGTTCGCACGTAATATGCGCTCGAAGCCTGCCCTGTTACACCCTATTATCACCGTTGGTCCCTTCACCAAGTGGGGGCTCGATTTTATGGATTGCAACCCAGCTTCGGCTGGGGGCACCATCATATCATAGTGGCTGTTGATTACTTCATGAAATGGGCAGAGGCAATGCCTACTGTAAAATTCGACGGTGAGACAGCCGCTCACTTCGTATTCAACCAAATCATTACTCGGTTCGAGATTCCGAGAGAGCTTGTCACTAACCATGGCCCGCACTTTCAGAATGGTATGATGGAAGAGTTGGCATCCAAGCTAGGGTATAAGCAAGAGCACTCATCTTCTTACTATCCTCAAGCAAATGGACAGGTTGAAGAAGTGAATAAGTCACTTAAGTCCATTCTCCAACGAACCATCGCACAAAGCAAGATGAACTAGCATATTATGTTATACCCTGCTTTGTGGGCATATTGAACCGCAGTTAAGACTGCCACTGGTTTTTCTCCATATCAGCTTGTTCATGGAGTGGAGTCGATATTTCTAGTTGAATGCAAGATTCCTTCGTTGAAATTATCCGTGGAACTCTTACCAGACACTTCACCTTTGGAGGAGCATTTGGTTCACCTTGAGCAACTCAATGAGCAGCGTAGAGATGCCTTGGTGAATCTAGAGGTTAATAAGCGTCGCGTGAAGGCCCAATATGATAAGTCTGTCCGTCCAAGAGTGTTTAGTGAGGGAGAATTGGTCCTTTTGTGGGATCAATCGAAAGAACCCTTGGGGGCAGGGAAGTTCAATCCTATGTGGCATGGTCCTTACGTGGTCAAGTGTGTCTTAGAGAAGGGTGCCTATGAGTTAGTGGATTACAAAGGGACAGCCTTGGAAGAGCCTAGAAATGGGCTCTATCTTAAAAAATACTATGCATGATCTTTAGCCAAAGCTGTTTGTTGTATATTATTGTACATCTTTTTTGCATAGTTAGGTCTTGTTTATCGTGATCGGGTTTGTGATTAGTTTCTGTTTCTTGTGGCAGAGGTCAATGGAATATTCCACCTACATAGGATTCACGGATGGTGCAAGCCGTCACACTCAACACTCAGCCTCAGCTGCTTGGGTGATTTATACTCCTATGGGTCGAGTACTGTCTTTAGGAGGTGTATGTCTACGGCCATCTTCCAACAATGTTGCTGAATATAGTGCTGTTATTGATCTTCTACGGGATTCCATCTCGCATGGTGTTCTCTCTGTTGAGGTACGTCTTGATTCAGAGTTAGTAGTGTCACAGCTCAATGGTTTGTACCATGTTAGAGATTCGATGTTATTGAGGAGATTCTTACCGGTAAGATTGTTAGAATGACAATTTGAGAGTATCACATATACACACATTCCAAGAAATTATAATCAAGTTGCTGACTCATATGCTAACTACGTGTTAGATTGGAATTTGTCTCATTCATTATAAATTAATCATAAACACCATTTTTACACATGTAAATAAATAAACCGATCACCATAAAACTTTTTTATATACATAAAAAATGTGGTAATACATAGTGTCATAAGACAAAAGTGGAGCTTTCAAAGCTTCCATCATATACACGGTAGTACAAAATAAATACACTCCTAAGTGTCTAGTCCTGTGGAGGAGGGTTGTGATCATGATACGTCACTACGGCTCTAGCTAGCCGCCGAAATAAACACACCCATGCGCATGGTACACCCACCACCTGTCGCTGCATGGCCTCAGGAAAGTCCTCAACTTGCGCCATGGGAACTCTATGTGTCAGCCGCACGAAGTTGGTATGAATGTTTTGGAGCGTTCGCTCCGCATCCACACTAGTGATGTCGTCCCCTCTTCCCCTCCGTCTATGACGTGGGAAGCCCTCTGGTCGCCATGGTCCCACATCTGCACATGAATGGTAGATGTCACTATGTATTTTCACCCAAAAACATGTCTTTTTGGTTTCACATAATCAAGAAAACAAAAAAAAAAATTTAAATAATTCAAAAAAAATTTAAAAAAAAGAATGAGGGTTGAGATTCGTTACCTATGTCTTCGAATGCTGATCCTGGTGGCAATGGCATGTCTGAATCCCCCCGAAAATCTATCCCTGCATAGGGGTAGTCATCTATGGCAACAATCTATCATCGCCACCATGTGAAGAAGTCAACTGGATAGGGGTTGTCCACCCTACCACCCCCTAGTCTACGCATCGCGTCTGCCCAACGTCGTTGGGCTGGATCACGAACCATGTGGAGAGGAACATCCACTCTAGGGCTCAATCCTGGAACACGCTCAAAGAAAAACGTGCTCAGTATGCTGCTAAACCTGAAGTTCCGTATCCTACCTGTCTTACACTCACTGAGTTGATGTTTCATGTTGCTCAGTAGTGTAGTACTCCAGTCGTATATGGTCGGTCTCATACACTCCACCACATAGAACATCTATGCTCGAGAGGCATGATGGAGTGATGCTAAGCCTGCTATCCTTCCCAACGTCAGTAGTATGGCCTTTAGGCCCAGCACTTGTATAGCGTTGGTGGGAACTTGACTCCCCACCTTCTCTGTATTTGGGTAGCAGTACACAGCTATGTACTCATTGATAGTAAGCCCATGACCTGGCCCACCTCGGGAATGAAGGTTCACCACTTCCCCTCATCTAGATAGAACTATGATGAAGTAGATATCCTCCACCTCAATGGTCAGGGACATACCGTCTATCCGGAAGGACTCCGAGTCTAGATCCCAATAGTCTACCAGCATCTGTAGCAGCCCTGGTTTTGCCCTCAAGCCACCTGGGCACCAAAACTTATAGAGTCCGCATGCACATAATACTTGTTGAGCCCTTACATTGGCCCTTACTGCTTCCTCTACTTCACCATGCTCGCATTCTCGCCAATCTAGCACCATCCTGCATGAGAAATTGACCAATTGTCCATTAGATTTTTGTAAATCCACTTGCGTGGCGTCATACGCGACTGTTTTACAAACAGCCGCGTATGTACGCGGTTTCTAGCCCTTTTTCCACGTATGGCCAGCCCTATACGCGGGAAAAGCTTCGATACCCACGTGGGCCGCAGTGCTCATGTAAGTTTGCCCTTAATAACCTCATTTGACCATGAAAACTTGTAAAAATTGTATTGAAATGCAAGCTGAGAACATGAGTAAGTACCTGGAAGAAATGGTTGTGAATTCCGTTGGCTGGATCTCCTGGAATTTGCAGTTGAAAATCAGAGCTCCAATGGGTAAAAGTTTCAAATGGTTTCTATTTTTTACTATTTATAGAAAAATTTTCAAATATTTGGAAATTTTTACCCCCTTTCCTATATTTTTGACAGTTTCTAACCATTTTGGACTGTTTTTGACATGATTTGTGATGTAGAAGACCATTTATAGTGCCATTTCAGCCTTTGGATTGACCTGTTCGTGCCCATCTCAGGTATCACGTCTACACTGGCATATAGGTTAGGTTCACCACTGTTTGCATTTTGCATGACCTTATGACCATGTCACTGTATCCTTAGGTACGAACCCTCTCTATGATGTCACAGAACCTCCTTCCTACTTTAGAAGTGGCATGATATGAGTGGTAGAGCCTCACCTTACATGGGTACCCTAGTTAGCACCTTATTTGTATTTGGTGCCCATGCCGATGTTTCTCCTTTTAGGGTGTGGGAGTCCGTTGTATAGTATTGCCATGACATTTCGTAAGAGCCTCATACTCCTCTTGATCTTATGCTGGCCATGTTCCCTCCAGACTCCCTTGTATCAAGTTGTAGATGCATTATCATGAGATTTTCCTGTCTTATTGAGCTTTATGTCGGCTCCCCTGACATTGCGTTTCAGCCATATAGCCCGAGCTTGTCTCATGTCTAGCCATGCAGAGCCATTTTTATATCCTTCGCAGCTTGATTTCCCTTTTTACCGGGAGGGAATTTTCCCCCGAGTGTCGATATCCTACACATGTATCCTTGCATTGATCATAGGTATGTTCCACTGCATGGAACTAGTTTGTTTGCCCTTATGACACTCGTCTCCTCCTAGTTTGTAACTATAAATCTAGTTTATTCTTTTTTCAAGCTTTTCAAATAACTGAAAAAGTCCAAAAAAAAAATCAAAAAACCAAAAAGCCGGACAAGAAAAGATATTATCTTTGGCAGCTGTCGAGTCATGTCACCTTCGAACAGAGCACTGTATATCACATCTGTTGGTTGGGTTATAGTTTGACTTTAGGAGTTGTACTCGTTTATCTGAGTTTATCTCCATCGACTGGTTATGATTCCAGTTCGTATGGAGCCTCTATTGATGCCTCCTACGTCATAGAGATGTCCCAGTTTGTATATTGAGTCTATGCTACCTTTATTTAGTCACCATACGTCGTTATGCTCTTGTTCAAAGGAAGTTGAAACTTGAGTCGGCCATTCCTCAGTTATCTTGACTTTGCATGTTGACCATTCCCGGTATAGTTACTAGTTCGTGCACCTTATGATCGAGTCCTTCCACATTAGACAGCTTTGCTGAGTACCTTGTGTTGGATGATGGGGGATGCCTTAATGCCCTCCTTCCAGCAGATTTCATCCCATCGACTTCAGATCATTTATTCTAGGATTGGAGTCTAGAGTCATTTTGAGTGCCTTGAGACTTGCAGTTATCAGTGGCAGGTTCTCTCGCCATCGACAGTTTTGGGAATACATCAATGTACCCTGATCGATGGATTCTCTCAATTGTTTGACCTCAACACATTTATTCACACTTGTTAGTTTGCACTCTAGTACCTTGATTCCCATTTTCATTATCGGTGGGTGATCTTGCGTCTGTTAACGGTATACATCAATGACTGGTAATCAGACGATGGACTACAATGTTCGACCTCGACACCTCTATTCGCATAGTAGGACATGTACTCATAGAGGTTTGTGTAGAAGACCTTCCAGATTGGTGGCATCTCTTATATGCTACCTCCTTGATCGTGCCAGTGTTCATGAGATTTCAGCTCTCGTGACTTGTTCCAGTAGATGTCAGACATTTCCAACCACTATGGAGATCTTGATCTATTGTATATCTTCAGCCTTTGTGGAGATCATGGTCCTTTGTATATCTTCATCATGGAAATTCTGATCTATGTATATTGTACGTGGTGATGACCACATATGTGTTATCATGTTTCATGCCTATTCATGGCCATTGTACTCTTATATATCCGGGACTGCTATATGTATTTGCAGATTATATGCAGAGTTTTATTATGGTACTATGCTGATTGGGTGGCTGGTCTTCCATTTGGGTACCTTCATCACTTCATTTCTGGGATGGACTTATAATGTATTTCGTCCATCGCATAACCCCTCTGATCTCATACATTAGGGGGCATCTGTTATAGCGGATTTCACCACACTAGGTGAATCACACATTGTATGGCCTTCCCATGTCCCGCTGCAGACTCATTAGCCCCTGTGGACCACTTTTTGTCTTTTGATGTATCCTTGATCATCCCTAAAAACATAAGAAAAGTGATATATGCGGATTTTTCCCCGATAACCGTGTACATACGCGGATATCCCCCCTATAGTCGCGTACATCGAGATGTGTGCATAATCCAAATCCTTTTGGAGTTTTTCTTGACTTGGATCTGACTCATATGACTCCTAGCCTTCCATATGCCTTGAGATCGCATGGATTTGACCTTTCAATATCCCTTTGAAAAGCTATATAAGGAACCCCTTGGTACATTGAAAGCATAAGAGAGAATTGAGAGTAACGAAACTATAGTCCGTTGTTTCCAGAACTTATGCTTGAGTCTGCATCCCTTTGTCCCTTGGAGCACTGTTGTGTTCTTCCCAAGATTGCCTTTTGCTAGTAAGCTTGCTATCGAAGTGATGGAGGATTGAGGTGGTGGAGGCCCAAGTGGGGGATTCAGTTTCTCCGGTTTGTAGACATGCCGTCAGAGGTTGTCACTTGTAATCTCTGATTCATACTAATAGAAATATCTTTTCCTATCCAGTAATGTATATTTGAATGAATATTGTATCCATTGGAATATGTCAAATGCTTTTACATTATTGATTATATATGCTAGAATAGATCTAACACCATGAAATATAGTATGCTTGTATTGTTTACTTGTTGTTGAGGACATGTTATAACAATTCAAGCTGAAGATTGGAAAGCTCAACGGGGATCTACTTCAACCATCCGGAATAAGGTACGAGGTTCGATCCTTTAGTGTTAGATGTTTTTATTTCTATTGCATGTTGGGAAAGATTGATTTCTGGAGTCTAGCTGTCTATTTTGGTACCCCAAGCCATAGGAATTTCTCTCCGTAACAACTGGTGCTGCAGCAAGCAGTGCCCCTGTAAGCACACAGCTGGATACAAGGTAGTGGCCATCTAGAGATAACAGGGGACAAGTATCAAGTGCAGCACTCATACTAACTGATGCAACGTCTCGCTCGGAGCATGACCGTCAGGATAGACTACACCAAGATGTCTATGATGGAGCTCCACCTTTGTCAATTGGAAATCATGAAGGAGATCCAAGCACGAGACCACTACTCGTAAATACAGTTGGAACATACCATGAAGTAGAGTGAGAGTCTACAGCAGTTGGAACATACCATGAAGCAGAATGTAAGCAGCCTACACTGGTGCGAGTATTGGATGAGGCATGTCGGAGTCTTCCTGATTTTGACATACAGGCCAAGGAAGAGCCGTAGCAAAGAATTGCTAAGCTCAAAGAATATGCACAACAGTCTTGCAGCGAGATTGAAAAGATAAAAACAGAACATCAGGCTCAGATTGCAGAGCTCCAACTACGCATCACGCTGGAAAGTCCACCAGAGGTCAGGGAGCAGCGTCACGGAGATATTCAAGCTTCTGCACTCAAGATCTCTGATCTTGTGAGCAGTGCAGCAAAACTATTAGAGGAAAGCGTCGACGCCTGGACGACACTGCAGGAAAATCTAGAAGTAGAACAGCTGCAAGAAACCATCAAACAATGACAGGCAGAACTGGATGCAGTGAAAGCAGAAATTAAGACTTTGCCTCCTATGCAGAAGATGCTCAAGGTAAAGCAAAGTAATGAACTTTAGCAAGAAATTGAGTCATGTAGAATAAAAGCAACACTATTGGAAAATTCTATGCAGCCTCTTATAAATGAGGCCTTGGAGTTGAGCACTGCTGCGGACAGCCAGCTCAAAGTTCTGAAGGAGTATGATGCAGTTTCCCAGGAAAAGGCTAGCGACGCATCAGCAGCAACATTACAAGAGTTGGTCGAGAAGGAGCAAGCAGCCGACGATATCATACATGGCCCCAGCAAGCAATTCACTATCTTCGCCAACAAGGTTCTCCCGCCCGACAAGCAGTAGAGTGTCCCAGGATGGGACACTAGTGAGTCTTAGGGGCTTGTTGGGGTGCGCACCTTAAAGGTCCTTAATTTTGGTAACTCTGTGGTTTTTGTGGAAGCTTGTAAGCAGAGTTGCACGTCAAAATAGTCTTAGGGGTGTCGGGGTTGGGTCAAAGCGCTATTTTTTGTAATTGTCCATAAATTTCGAGTATAAGCCCATGGTTTTGTAATAGTGCACTTGTATAAATAGCCACTCATGTAAATATGTCAAGGGTATCTAATGACATGAGGATCATCTGATGCGAAGAAGATAGATCTATTTTTGGGTTTTAAGTTCAAGTCCCAGCTGTGTGCGTGAACGACCTCTACAGCTGTGTGTGCAGAGGGTTTTGTAAGGAAAGGAACTGCAGCTTAGAGTTTGTAAGAAAGGAACTGTAGCTAAGTGTGCAGCTAGACTTGAAGGAAAGGATCTGCAGCTGAGTGCGCAGATCAGAACTATTGTTTTGTAAAGAGTTGAATAAAAGCGCAGTTTATGGACGTAGCCCCTACACTGGGGGTGAACCACGTTATATCTTGTGTTATGGTTGCTCTTTTGTTGTTTCTGTAATGTTTTCTTTCCATGCATTGATAAGTAAATAACTGATAAAGTAAGATACTGTTAGATATTAACTTCGCTGTGAATTCCGAGTCAAGGGTTAGGCAAGAAACTGTTTGTTTATCTAACTGCGAAGCTATATATGTGCATGTCGAAGCTATATTAGTTTATAAGTAACTGTTTTTAATGCTAAAGGTACAGTAATATCCCTCTTCTGCTTGCAGAAACCTGATTCTGTGGCACCCCATAGCTGTTTCGAGTGAGACTGCAACCTGTTCACAGGTTGTTGCCGAAAGGGCCAACACTGCGGGTCTTTTTGTTGGTGCAAAGTTAAAGGTATAAAACCCGGTGACATGAATCTATAGTGCAATTTTTGATACTTATGAATGATGCTATTTTCGTAGACTTTCCATGCTTATTGTTGCTATATAATGCTTATGTTGGGAATGAATGATGCAATCTATCACTTGTAATGGGTCTATGAGTGATTAAATAACTGGTTAGATAGGCAGATGAATTACTGATGCCCATAGTCCTATTATTTTCTACGGAAACTTGGTTCTTTCATCCCTCCTTTGAACATCTCGGGTGAGACCTCATCTACTCCACGAGTGTTGCTGGATAGGGTAAAACCTATCTCAGTTGATGCTCAGGGAGATCGTGACGAGTTGAGCGTTGCCAGAGAGGGACCCCTGTCGACTAGGTTTAATTGGCTGAGGGTCGAGACAACAAATGGATCTACTGTCAGGACTTTGTTGTGATTAAGAAGAGGGTATGTGGCATCCGAAGCAACCATAAACTCAAGAGTGGATGTGGAATTTGATGCGACCAAAAATTCAAAACTGGTTCGATCAGAAGCTATGCAAATTTGTTGAAGGACAAGTGGTTGGAGAGATACATATGCAATAGTCCTCACGAATATTTTTTCTCTGATTTTCCCATTATATTGTATGAGTGTCTAGCATGGTTCACTTACAAGAAGAAATGTTTCCAAGGAGGAGAACCAACATCCTGGACCCCTGAATTGATCCAGGAGCTGCAGGATATTGATAACAAAGCATCGCGGGCCATCGAATTCTGGTTGGATAGTATCCTAGAAGGGTATATCACTGAGTTTGCAGTCGACACTACCAAGTCCTACAGTGAGGCAGAATGAGAATTATTCAATGGACCCATAGGTAGGTTCTTATTGTTACTCCAGTTCTGAATTAAAATGCTTGTATGTGAAAAGGGCATACTGAAGATGCACCTCAAGTAGTAGGACTCTTGTGTGTAGAGGTAGTGGCTACCACAAAAAAGGGGGGTGATGAATGGGAAGATAAGGGGTAGACAGGTGCAATTTTTGATGAGACTGAGCGGGAAGCTGAGGAACAGAGTGGTATTACAAGGGGAGGAGCAAGGTTTCAACAAGAGAAGAGGCATAGGATAGGGTAAGGTCCTGCTACAATCGAAACAAAAGGACACAAAGGAAGACCACATAGGACGAAGCAACCCTACAGTGACGAAGAGGAAGACTAGACCCAAAATACATTCAGGATGATCGTAATATCAAACCCCAGTAGCAACATACCCACACCTCTATGCACTGCTCCACATTCAGGAAGAAACACAAATTCCACGTTAAATTTCCCAACGTGTCAACAACATTTCAGTAGCAGATCAACATCTGTAGGAAGAAGATCGAGGATGGTAGGAGATGGCATCAACCTGCCTTTGTTCCATGGGAACAAGACTGATGACCCTGAGCAATATTGGCTCCTCTGTTAAGCAGTATGGACAATCCAAGAGACTGTTGACGATGATGTCAAGAAGAGACAACTGGTGACTACCCTCAGGGGTCGTGCGCTAGATTGGTTCATGAAATTCATTCAATTTCTTATGACAACGCATCCAAAAACATTAGACAAATCCCAGAGAGGACTAGTTGAAGAGTTCTGAAATCCTAAGTCAAAAGTGAAATATATCACTAAGTTAAAGGAGATTAAGCAATTTCCTAATGAGAATTTGAACAAAGATTTAATACACTAATGGGAAGAGTTAGTTTTTCTATGAGCGATGTTCAACACAAAGAATGGTTCATTGCAACATGGGTACCTCATATCCGACAACCTTTGATGCAACAGAAGATCATGATAAAGAGCGAGGATCTAGAGATCTCAATAAAGCTAGAAGCCTCACCTGTTGGGGAGAATGCCATTGTCATGAACCAAATCTAGGAACAACTAGAAAACATAACATTGTAGTTACAAGACATAAAGAAAGGAAAATAGATTTATGAAGAACTGTGGTGTGTTCGGTATCGTGCAGGTGGACACACTAAATAGAATTTCCCCAACTTCCGGAATTATCTGCTATCTAGAGCATAGAACCCATGAATTTGCAGCAGTATACAATGGTTTCATGTATGCCAAGTCTATGGGAACTGAAATCAGAAGTGCACCTTCATGCAAGAGATGGTGACGAAACCGACCAATCTTTACTGTTCATTTTGTCGATCTGTGGGCCATGAAGACAAGGAATACTGTGCATATGATTTGCTTCAGAAAAGGACATATGATTCATATTTTGTGAAGGGAGAATATCATCACGTAGTTTAGCAACCACAGCCGCAACCTCAGATGGTAATTTTTCATCCTCAACAGTAGTATACACCCCCGCCACAAATGCAATTTACACCATCACATCAGCAACCGCAGTTTGAACTGTAGCCTCAACCGTAGTACAATCAAATGGAAATTCCTTAGTTGCAGCCTCAGTATGTTCAAGAAGTGCACTATGTTCAATAGCATCCAAATTCCCCACCATAATAGGTGGCTCATCCACATTACCAACAGCAAGGAGGATTTCGTGGAGGATTCCGGGGAAGAGGAGGAGGCTTTGGAAGAGGAGGAGGAAGAGGTCATGTATCTATTTAGTGTTACAATTATGAGGTGTTTGGGCATTACCAGAGAGAATACCCTCACTTGTAGTGATCATGTACATACTGCACGATGATTGATCATATGGTTAAAAATTTCCCATAACTAATCATGAGGTGGCAAGATGGAAATGTTCCTCAGTTGCAAAACCAAAACCAATTACATGATCAAATTCAACTACAAAACTAGAACCATCTACAGAACCAAGCTCAGAGTCAATTTCTGCTTCATAATCAAATGGTAAATCAACTGATGAACCCATTGTTGAACCAAAATCCATCATTGGATCAAAATCCACCGATGAACCAGAATCAAGGGTCGGTGGTCACGATGATCTCAGCAGATCCCAGAATTAAGGATGTTGATGTTACTATTGTCACTCACGGAGGTGCTACGACTGGAGAAAATGGGCCTCATCCACAAATTAGGTTGGTTGGATAGAAAAAATTGATGTTTGAGATCACCACTGAAAAGAAAACATTCTTTGAATCCTAAGACACGATAGGGAGAAATATTGGTAAGCCACCTGTCTATGAAATTCCTTCTGCTTTGTATCTTCACTGGAGGCAGGACCATCGGGACAAATTGGTACCTTGTAGCTATTCTTTGAGAGTTTTTTATCATTAGCATGCAATCCCAATGTGCTGGCCAAAATTGAAAATCTGTTGCACCGCCCTAGCAAGGAAAGGAAGGATTTTGTAGTGAATTTATTTACACAAGAAAAATACCAGAAATGAGATGTGCATGAATATTCAAATAGGAGACTCTGAGGTAGAATCAGTCATTTTGGATCTAGGATAGGATGTGAATATTCTAATGAAGCAGACATGGCAAAATATAGTGAAGCCGACATTGTTTTGGTCCCCTGTGCAACTACGCTTGGCTAATCAATCTAAGGTAACCATTGGACGGGTCTCTAACCTGGTGGTAGATGTTGAAGGTATTAATAATTTTATGTAATCAAAGTTGTTAATGGTGAAGGATATTATCCCGCACTGCTAGGGATTGGGTGGGCCAATGACAGTATAGTGGTGATCAACTTTAAAAATTTCATGATGACATTTGAGCAAAGACTTTAGAGTCATCACGCCTATGGATCCAAATGAAGGATGATGATACATTGAAACAGTAAAAGATGAAGTTTTCCAGGGATGGGATCACATATACAACATCTCTGAAGATTATATCCACCCCACTGTTGATCCACACATTTCCTATTCAAAAGTTGTCATTTTCTAAAAGGAACTATACGACCATAGAGAGGGAAGGCCTAGAGATGGTCTACGTGCTGCAGAAATTTAGGCATTACCTTTTAGGTGGCCTCTCAAAGATGTTTACTAACCATTTTGCTTTAAAATATCTGGTCAACAATCCTCTATTGGGGGGGAAGATATGCCGATGGCTACTTCTCTTCCAGGAATTTGATTTTGAAATTGTAGTGAAGACCGGTCGCTTGAATTCTAGCCCTGATTATTTGTCCAAAAATGAAACAGGTGAAGAGCCTACCAATATTGAAGATGGACTGCCCAGTGCGTAGCTGTTTAGAGTCGACATGGAGGACAACTACTATGCTCCAATAATTCAGTTTTTGGCAATGGGAGTCACACCTGAAGAAATGTCAACAAGACAAAAGAAGCAGCTCATGGTTAAATCCTCTAATTTCCAGTTAATAGTAGGACACTTGTACAATATTGGACCATGCGATATTTTACGTTGTTGTGTTCTACCATATTAACAGGAGCATATTTTGGAAGAAGCACATGCAAGAGTTGCTAGTGGACACTACAGGGGTCATGCTACTGCCAGAAAGGTGCTTCGTGCAGGGCTATGGTGCCCCACCTTACAGAATGATGCGGTAAGTTATGCACGAAGTTGCAATGTCTATCAATGCATTGGAAAACCATTGCGGTGGGACAAGATTCCAATGGTACCATGGGTAACTTTGGAACCTTTCAATAAGCGAGTTGTAAATTTTATGGGTCCAATCAACCCCCCGGGGAAGTGAACTAGTGCGCGGTACATAATCACAGTAACAGACTACTTGACGTGATGGGCAAAGGCTACACTAGTTGTGGATTGCACTGTTGTGATAGCAGCAATATTCCTATTTGACAACATAATGACACGGTTCGGATTCCCAAGGATATTGATGAGAAACCAAGGTAGCCACTTCATCAACCGCACTGTCAAAGTGATGACATAGGAGTTGTAGATTCATCATAAGAATAGTACACCATATCATCCACAAGTGAATGGGACTATCGAATATATTAACAAGATCTTGGAACATGCACTCACAAAGGTATGTAACACTAACTGAGATGATTGGGATCTGAAGATTCCAGTAGTACTATGGGCATATCGCACCACTCGTAAGAGACTGATGGGACAAACACCTTTCAAATTATTTTATGGGAAAGAGGAAGTCATGTTTATGGAATACATTGTCCCCAGTCTACGCATTGCTACTGCGACAAGAATGGATGATGAAGTAGCGCTAACAGAGCGCATGATGCAATTGATCCAGCTTGAAGAAGACTACTTTATTGCAGGGTTCCATCAGTGCATTGAAAAGGATCGATAGCAGGCTTGGCATGATTTCCATATAAAAAACAAATAGATTCAACAAGGATATTTGGTGCTTCTATATGACAGTAAATTCCTGAAGCATCCAGGTAAGCTACAAATGCATTGGCTTGGCCCATATCTTGTGAATTCAATTACTTCTAGGGGCGTTGTTCCGTTACATCATTTAGATGGAGCGATGCTACCAAAACTAGTAAATGGTAGCTACCTAAAGCCCTATAGGATAGAGCTAAAATCGCAAAATGCGTAAGGAACTAAAAAAAAAAATATAAGTAGACAACAAGAGGAAGGGCGCACCAGAATCAAGTGGATGCACAAGTAGGTGAGTCAGTAGTGCAGTGAGGAAGTTCTGTCGTGACACTGTAGGCTCACAACCTAGTGAAATCAGCAATAAATATAGACAGTTAAAATAAATTAGTCAACGATGCATGTTGAAGCAACATGCATTTATGGTCGATCCAACCATTGGGTTGGTAGAATTGATGGATTATTTAGGTAGTTAATTGCACATTCAGTCATGATGCTACAGCTAATTTGGTAATGATGAAAAAATGATCGAATGAATAATATAAGATGGGGCTCAATGCAGGTTGAGAGAACCATTGAGCTGAGTTGAAATTGCACAGGTTTATTAATGCGGATTTCCATTTTAGTGTTATCAAGTGAAGTGGGAGAGCAGTAGAGTGAAGGTGATACTCTCTCATGACTGTAGGAAAGTGTTGCAGAATGTAGAGTAACCTTGTCATGGTTGAAATTTCTAGTGAACATGACTCATCCATTCAACCCATTGCCATAGTAGAAGAAGTTACCCGCATGTAGATTGGGTCATCAACCATTCCGACAAAGAAGCAGGGGGGTAGCATGCTACCACGCTCCCCTGTACCGACCAAGACATAGACACGGACATTGACGATGGCAGAGGAGGATGCACCCACCCAGACAGGGTCGTCCAGTTCTAGAGTGGTAGACTCCACTGTCCACACCAAGGTTCCCATCAATGAAATTCCTGGTTACACTGCACCCACCCGACCTAGTGCAAAGCATAGGTGGTTAACAAAGAATCATAAATACCAATCAAAAATGTCATCCTTGCTGAAGGGGATGGTGTGCACTACTGACATCATCCCGACATTGATTAAAATGAAGTATGAGTATCATGATCTATTGCTGTTGAAGGATGTAGAGAATGAGCCCTATGAGTCATTTCCTTTGGTTGCAAGAGGGCCCATTGTGCGGGTTTCATAGACATGGGATGGATAAATATGGGTTGTTGGGACTCATCAACATGCTACATTTTGGTGGTTGAAAGAAGAAAATGCATGTGTAAAGAAACTTTTGGCTTTCTTTCATGGAGGAACACTATTGTTGGATACACCGATTGAGATTACGGTGGACTTGATCTCAGACATCACGGGGTTGCCAAAGGATGGGCTAGACCCATAGCAATATTTCAAAGTCCAGGATAATGACAAGTGACTTGCTGCACAGTTGAAAGAGCGGTATGATTTGCAGCATGATGGAAAAGCATATCGCATCGACAACATTAATGATAGAGGGGTGTGTATTGGTGCACAGATTTTGGCTAGTAAGATTGTTAGAAATAATCGCCCTATTCAGTGCACCTCGGGGGTGATTGCATGTGCACAGAAATGTGTTGAGGGAGTTCGAATGAACTAGTCCCTCTTCTTGTTGAATCAATTGAATGAGGATGTGGTCGCATTTCAAGCCGGGGAGCGGCCTTTTACTTATAGTTAGCTCTTGATATTAATTGCATTGGTGGTTTGGATGGAGCTGAAGGACTACCAATGAATGAATTTTGAGGCTATTAAGGTGTGTGAAGGTGCACAGTACCAAAACTTCTGGTGGGTATAAGAGACAAGCCAGCAAGTGGACTGCGTGATCCATTTTTTGTTCTATTGGGAGGCATTACAAGTAGCAGTGGTCAAAATTCCATGATTATCACATGCAATAGCAGTGAAATATCAGCGGATTATGTGGTTTTCCATCGAGCTGCATACTATTTAGATCCAGGCTCAACACGATCTTGAAAAACAATGGTTTCCAATGGCCTATAAGTTGACTGATAAATAATTGGATGTAGTGGTTCAGGATTGGCCTACAGAATGGTGTAACCCATTAAGTGTAGAAGAAGTATCAACAGGACCACCACCATATTGACAAGAGGATCCCGCAAGAGGAGCTGACCAGCAAAGTGACCATGACTTCGATGGTGAATCCTCAATAGAAACTCTTGTCGATATTGAGGTGCAACAAATCCTTAAGAAGATCAGGATGAAGCATTGCATGGAGAAGAACGTGAGCAGTAGTACATGATCTGTCCTATAGGTGCAATTACAATGGATCATTAAGGGCGTCACCAAAACATCTGATGTCATGGCCCAAGAGATGAAGAATTGTGCTCAGGACGTTTTCACTGAGGTACACACCCAGTTAGATTCTCTCTGTAATATTTTTTCATGTAGAGGATCGGAGAGTGTTGTTGTGTAGAATTTTGCATTGATTAGCATTGCACCAGAGGCTAGGAATGTTTAGGTTCCCCCGACTGTGATCGACACTAGACAGGAAGAAATAAACTCCTCACTATGGAAGCTATAGAACATCGCGGTGGATATCAACAAATTGTCCACTCAGACCTTAGTCTACATACAACACATTGCCAACCAGGAGTTGACTGATCAAAAAAAGGAGCTCAGTAACTAGTACTTGTGGTTGCAAGGAGAAGAGGCGGCACTATGGAAATCCCTAGAGGACCTACATCAAGAGAAGGAAGCAATAATCATAGGAACAATGCAGGAAATTGAGGCACTCAAGAACATCTAGGACGAGTTGAAGATGCAGGTTGCAGAAGAAATCACTAAATTAAAAAAGGAAACTGGTCGCCTTGTTGTGGATAGGGCGTAACTATTCACCAGTCAAGGGCAGGTCAAAGAGGCCATTACAACTACCTTCCAGCAAAACTATGAGAGCATGGTAGAGTTGGATGTCGTTGACAAGGACAAAGGACTAGGAGAAGTCATAGTGGAACTACAGTTGGACAATAGCCTGCTGAATGCTATGGTCTACCCCAACACACCACCCGAGTAGGTTGCAGAGATAAAGAATGCCATTGAAGAAATTGCTGCTTAGTTTGATGAAATGGAGTAGGATGCAAAGAAGGTCATGGAGGAAACGAGACAACTTTTGGATATTGGCGTTCAAGATGAACAACTACACCAATGCTCAGGTGGATAGTCATAGGCAGGATCGACTGTATGGGTAGGGTAGCAAATCCTGAAGCCTGAAAGCATAACTGGTACCCCAAGGGTGCACTATTAATACCTCAAAGGACCCCAGATACGAATACAATCCTAGAAATATCTTCAGTTCTCATAGAAAGTGACCAGGGGTCATCCCAATCACAATTGTGTGCACTGCCTTGTGCTTAACTCCTGTGTAAGAGGAGCATCCTGAGAAACACTAATTATATCAAGGGTATCACACACCCAACTAGACAGACACCTACTTGTTTTGTTTAGTGGTCTTGGAGAATTGACTGACAATGAACTATTCCAAGACCCAAAAACCTATTCTTGTTGATGCACCCTATAAAAGAAAAGAGTGTAATTAGTAAGCACTAATTTTAGTTGGCTATGATTACTCAAAGGGGAAATGGTTGTGCAACTAATGAAGTTGTGAGTCAGTAGTGAAGTAAATATGCACACCTAACAAGTAATTCCAATTGCAATATGTAGAATGAAGAACAAGGTATGCCACTACATAAGGTGCAAGATTTTTCCTTCAAATGTAAGTGCAATCATTCCTATATGAAAATATGACTATAATAACAGTAAGAAAACCTAATGCAAGTATCATTCCAATGCAAAATGAAAGAGATGCATAAGTATCCAAAAGCAAAATTATTTTTGTATTTTTTGCAATAAATGACTCTACAACCCCCAGAACCTGCAAACACTCGCAAACAACAACCAAGCAAGGCACTAAGGTAAAAGAGGCCTAATGCACTAATATCAGAAAAAAATGGATAAATGGATGAAAAGAACAAAGCTTAAAAAATAAACTAAAAGAAGTCTCTATTCAGAAACAAAGGGTGTATACAGACACCAGAACCATCCAAGAAGACTCAACAATCATTAGAACTCACCTAGCAACACTTAATCCTCCAACTAAGGCTCAAAATCAAGGCATACATGACTGTTCTAAGTAAAAGGGCGTGCATACACAACTATTAAGGAAAAAACCGCATGTATATGCAACTATGAATGCAAAACCCTCGTACAGGAAATAAAGGGAAGAAAAATAGGGCAAACAGAGAATCCAAGAACAAATTTACTTGTTCAGGACCCTACTGGGAAAACATGCCCCTAAACCCGACAAAGAAATAGAGAAATCAAGAGATATTCAAGTACATTGAATACCAAAAACCCCAAAGAGAAATAACGAGGAACCTCCCGAGTAGAGTCACCAATTCTGTTATGGAGAGAAACTTCCTATGTCTTTGGGGGCACCACAATGGACAACTAGACACCAGAAATCAATCTTTCCCAATATGCAAGAGAAACCAAACATCTAACACTAAGGGATATCGAATCGTACCTTGTTCCAGACGATTGAAGTAGATCCCTATTGAGCTTTTCCAATTCATGCATGCATTACCAATTTGCTCTCAACAATAGAAAACAACACAAGCATGCTCTATAATAATGTGTTATACCTACTCTAGAATATATATTCAATAACGTATAAGCAATTAAATACATCCATGGAAACAATATTCATATTCAAATGCACATAATTGGATAGGAAAAGATATTTCTATTAATAAAATCAAAGATTACAAGAGTGACAACCTATGTCGGCACGTCTACGAACTGGAGAAACCTAGTCCTCCACCTCGGCCTCCACCACCTCAATCCTCCATATCTCGATTACAATATCACAAGACAAAGGAAAGCTTGGGAAGAACACTGTTGAGCCTCAAAATTGTCTTTTATAATGGCCTTATTTACATTAATTTCCTGGCCTATTTACTGAAATCTAATACATTGATCTTTAATTTGTCTATCTTTTCTATGTTTTCATCAATTATAACTTACAAACATAAAAGATACTTAATTCATCATTTTTTTATGTATTATTGCATTTAGTGTGCATTTTGGCACTCCATTCAGCCCTTTCTTTTGGTCCTAAGTATCACACTAGGTTTAATGGCATGTTTCTTATTAGGTTCTTGGTTTATTTTATTCTCGCCTTCTATTTCTTGTTGGTCTCGTGAATACCTGCACATGCAAAAACCATGAAGAAAGGATGAATTTTAACATTGATTCAAATTTAAACACATAAGAATGTGAAATATTAAAAGGTTTTAATATTAAAACATTAAAGATTTTGTTTAAATTTTAAATCACTCTTACAAACTCACTCATAACCCAAATTATCAAAACATAAAGTAAAAAGTCATAATCCAAATTAATTAAAACATAATGTTTTTTAACATTTATTTAATTTATTAAATTACACACATAAAGTAAAAAGTCATAATCCAAATTAATCAAAACATAATGGATTTTTAACATTTATTTAATTAATTATATTACACATGGCCATTTAAAAACCCCTTTGAATATGGTATATCATCCCTTTTGAAATATTTTGTTGGCCACATATAATATACCATTACGTTTTCCTTTATAAATTTATATTAATAAAAACCTTTTAAAGTAGAATATGACATGGATTTTATTTAAACTATATCTCACGTGTCCAATTCCCTTTAATCCATTTAAAAAGTGAGTTTATATATTATTTTCTCATATATCATAAGCACTTTTCCTTTATGTTTAATAAGTATTATTATTTCATGTGTTTTGCAAACTAACGGATATTATGTTTATTGTGTAGGCCGTGAATAATATAGACACACGCCGTAAAGAAATGGATCGGCATAATGGAAATGTGCAGTCAATCAAACCAGCCATTATTCCAGGAAATAAAACTTAGCAACGTCCAACCAATCGGATTCAACCATGGATTAATCCCTTCATCCAGCTCGCTTCCTAGCTTACTATTCATTTCTCCATCCAGCTCGTCAAACAGACTGCACGCTGCTGAGAATTAATTCTGGGCATTTAAAATATCAAAATAGTTTGTAACCCACCTGCAGTTCACACATTTGATGTTGAAGCGATCTTGTTCTAGAAGACTCATTATGTACGCTACCTTTGCTCACCACCATGCCATCTATCATGCTAAAAGGGGAGCTTGCATGCCACCGTTCACGATAAAAGAGGGACTACTACCATAGATGCACGCTAAAGATGCCATGATCACGCTGAAGGAGGAACCATGCCATGCGCTGGCTTGTAAACAGTTAGACACCTTTTATGATTTACTAAGTTTAGAGAGCAGTCGACCACTAAAGGTTCAACTTTCTCATCTCTTGTATACTCTATATATACCAGCCTCTTCTTGACAGCTGGGGAGAACTAGCAACTAGTTAGCTAGTCCCCAGTGTGTAAAAGCCCTGTAAAAATTCTGATCAGTTTTAATACAATTCCATTTTCAGCTACGTATGCATGTTTCAGTCCTCTGTGAAGTAATTCATTGATGTAAACCAGCCTCTAATTGCTGAGAAGGGCCCCTCAACAACCAAAGGTTCCATTTGTACATATTCAACATTTATCTTTCATTTTTATAGATAAGTAGTTTTGTTTTTATGTACATATATTTAATTTTCCTGTAGATAATTTTTGTTGTTCGTAAACTGTAATTTTTTTCGAGTTTTTATGCAATTTTTCCATAGAGCCGACCATTTGTCCCTCTGTGCAGACTGTCTTTTCCGCCTTCTATTCACACTTTCGTCCAGTGTGTCTTCCAGCCTTTAATTCGAATTTAGATAGAATTTTGTAGAATTTTCATTCATTTCCAGAATTTCTAATATTATATTTTTGTGTAGAAATAATTAACTAGGGTATAGGTTAAATTTCCATCATTTTATTGTGTTTTGAAGATTAGTAAGGCTTCGAATCCATCTTCAACATCTCATATTCAATTTTATATTAATGCATAAGATTTTGATGTTCTCTTCTTTTATATGTTAATTTCGTATCATGTTAATAAAGTAATTTGAATTGGTTTATAATTATTTTTTAATATAGGTTAAAGTGTTTGGTTATAATTAAATTTATTTTATGCAAGTGAGAATTTATGTAATTGTATTTTATTTTTTTATTTAATATTGTATTTCTTCCATTTATATTTTGTTATTAAATTGCTTAATGTGTTGTTATTTTATGATAAATTTGTTTTAGGTTATTTTTAATTAATCAAGTTTATTTCCATTATTTTGTTTAGTTTCATTTTAGTTTAGTTCATGAAATTCTTTTAGTTTAGTTTAGTTTTGTGTAAATTTAATAAAATTTGTATGATGGATTTTAAGCATTAGGCATAGGGTTTAGTTTAGACTGTTTTCATATTTTCCTTCATAGTAGATGAATTAGTTTCATCTTGAAAGTTATCATAGCTTAGTTTACTTTTCAAGTTCATAGATTAGTTATTGATTAGATTAGATTTGTTAAACTAGTTTTCTTACATTAGTTTATGATTCATTGCAAAGTATTTTTTTACACTTGGTCCTTAGATTAATGTTTCAATTTGCTTTATACTATTACATAAAGTTCGATAACTAGAGTAGGATAGTTGGTTAGTTTTCTGTTTTGAGAATATAGAGTAGTTTCGCTCATATAATAGATAGATTGATTGTTCTTTTTACTTACAGTATAATTTCATGTTTTATAGTAATTAATTTCAGTGTTTGCTTTCGTAATTAATTTCAGTATTTCTTTCGTAATTAATTTTAGTATTTGCTTTTGTAATTAATTTCAGTATTTGCTTTCATAGTTAATCGTATGGTTAATTCTCTTTCCTGCATAAGCATATAGTTCATCCATTCATGAAATGGTTTAGTTGATTTGTTGCCTATTTTGAATAGTTAAATTTACTTTCATACATTAGGTTGCTTTCAGGCCAAGTGGCTGCTTTCCTAGATTAGTTTTTGCAATTTCATTTCATAGAATAGATTACCATAGCATTATACTAGTTTGAACCTCATTTGTTAATCAGTTTCCTGCCTTTATAGAATAGATTAATATAACATTAGATTAGATTTGAATTTAAAGTTACTTTTCAAAGTTCTTAGTTAATTTCCTGTTTTTATAGATAAATTAAGCTCTTGCATTTAACTCATGATAGCCATGCATGTAGATTAAAATCATATAGTTGCATGTTAGTGCATCTGCATATTTAATTAACTTAGGTTAGCCTTCAATTCTGCACATATAGTGATTGCATCTCACAACCTCTCTCTCGAGGTTGACAAATTAAGTGTTGAATTAAATAGTGCATATTTTTTCCCAACAGTTTGGCGTCATTGCCACGGAAGTGCTAAATGGATTGGAGTCTAGGTAGATAAGGGTAGATAGGTTGCTTTTACATTACACATCAAGGGGGAGGGGAAACAATAATATGCAAAGATGACTTCACTACGGAATTTCCATAGTGTGACAGCCTAATGCATCCAATTTAGTGGGTTGCCCTAAAACCTTGTTGTTCCTTTTTCTGCACAAGTGTGTACTTCACGCAAAGTTTGATTTACTTCTCTTAAGTATACTTTTTATGTAGGTGTTTTAGTGTGTTTAATTCACTCAAATTTTGATTTACTTCTCTTAAGTATACTTTTTATGTAGTTTTTTTAGTGTGTTGTCTTTAGTTTGTTTTATTAGTAAATAGTTTTTTAAAAACACATAAAAAAAAATGGGTACTGTAAGAACCCCGAAGACTAATCCTTGTGTGAAGCAGAACCTACCAACCAACAAAATGGACTCAAAGGTGCTCATTAGTATCAGAGAACTTTCTCAACTCCTAGAAATAACTAGGACCTTGATCTCTACCTCTCAAGAAGAGAATCTCTTGATAGTAGTTGAGATCTTATCATTCGCTCCTGAAATGACAAACAAACCAAGATCCCAAGAACTACAAAAAGATCTTCTTTGCGAGACTGCAAAAGAAGCTGATACATTGGGGATTTTATTCAAAAGAGAGTAACCAGAAATTAAAGATTTATTTACATGTAAGCCAACAGATCCATCATATGCTCAAAAAACTACTCAATTAGAAGAAGAGGATATTTATGACATAGCAAAGGAAGGTGATCCGTCGGACCTCAACTTGTGTGCATTAAAAGTTTGTGTTAAAAGAATGCATTCAGCAAGTTAATTAATGGAACAACATTAACAGAAATTAAATACTGAAAACAGATGGAAAACAAACTGATAAACAGATATAAAGAAGCACATAATCAAATCATCACAAACAGAAGTTGATAACGGAGTTCACCCCCTCCACTAGGCTACGTCTCCGGGTCCCTCTTCAATGGGTACCGATCCAATTAATCTTTTTAAAATGGTACAAAATGGTTCTGGAAACAACTTCAGCAACTGTAAACAGAATGCTGTACAAAATATTTAATGCCTTTCTCTCAAAATTACAATTAGCATTCAAAGACAAAGAAAGCTAAAATATAACAGAGAATGTCGACTTCTACAGCACAGCATCTGGACACTTCGCAGCAAAATTGATCTCTAAGCTTCTCATAACAAAGAAACGATACTCTGCGCTCTAAAAAAATCTGCCCCCTTCTCGGTGGCCAGCCTCCTCTATTTAAGAGTTTAGCAGGAGGGATAAGTAACCGATTCAATTCCATCATCTCAGCTGTTATCTTTTTTATTATTGTTACAACCATATGCTAAGCTGAACCATGCAATTCGGCCAACGTTGTCCAAGAATTATGGTACCACGACATTCCATATTCTCGAAACGTTGCAACCAACTCCATGCACATATGTTGACTCACAACATGTTGCAATGACCGTTATGCACATATGTTGCACCATACCATAGCGTCACACGTAATGTAACCGTTTGATGTCACCACTAACTTCACGATGTCGCAGCAAGTGTGATAGGTCTGTCACAGCACTGTGAAACTTCTGTCGCAGCTAAGTCTGTCACAACAGTGTGAAAAGTCTGTCGCAGCTAAGTCTGTCACAGCAATGTGATAAGTCTGTCGCAGCTAAGTCTATCACAGCAGTGTGATAATTCTGTCACAGCTAAGTCTGTCACAGCAGTGTGAAAAGTCTGTCGCAGCTAAGTCTGTCACAATAGTGTGAAAAGTCTATCACAACAAAGTCTGACACAGCAGTGTGAAAATTCTGTCACAGCTAAGTTTGTCACAATAGTGTGAAAAGTCTGTCGCAACTAAGTCTGTCACAGTAGTGTGAAAATTCTGTCGCAACTATATATATTAGTTAAACATATGTTATGTTCTTTGAACCATAGATTAAATACCATTGTACCATATTGGATCAGTGTAAATTAAAGATGAATAATCCTCCGGATCAGAAGGTGAGTAACAAGATTACATCAAAAGATGGTTTCAGGAGGTAACTCAACCGCAATACCATTCCTTCATTCGACACCTGTTGATGCAAAGAAAAGTAAGTTGCTTGAACTTCCACATTCAGGTAATCACTACAAAAATATTGACATATGTGCATAAAGCTATATTTTCTATGTTTCTTCGCACTTGGTTTCATTGGAAAAGCTCATATACTTGAATAAATACATTTTCTTTCTTCTTATGGTAGGGAGGTATGTATATAAATAAAATGTTCCATTCTTAGTTTAGGGTATAATGAAACTTCGTTTTCTATTTTACTTTTCAAATAAAAGAACTAAGAAGAAGATCATGTTAATGACTAAACCAAAACAATCTTATATCATTATTCATTTTCATACATGCATATTTCTAATTATATCACTTACTCACGACCAACTTTAAAAATCATGAGGATTTTCCATAAATTAAGGTCCATCTAAAACCTAGAGGTCACTCGTACATCCTAGCTTCTTTATCAAGGCATGTTATTTAAGCATCGTTATTACATGGTAGCATATGGGTGAATGAAATTCCTAGTTTGTGTGGAACACTACTTTAATTCTATATGAAAGAGACAAATTTTGGGAATAGAGACACCTTTCATTCATTATCTTATGGATTCATCCACTTTACACTAAATCCATCCATCATGTGTATCTTTGATTCAATAGATTCCTCTTGCAGCATTTATTTTTCCATGATAATAAAAAAAAGAGAGAGAAGACTAGCAGTCCTCCAATTCATATACCATCCCACCCTATAGCATGGTTTTTAGAGCTTCTCCCCCACCACTCCTTCATAGGAAAATTTTGTCGAATATCTATAGGGAGTAGATAATTGGGACAAGAACCTCTAATAGAAAACGGGTTTAAGAGGTTACCCACCAGGGTACTGAACATGCTCACTGGCTGCGGGTACCAGCCTGTGGTATGACTAGGTAAACCCGATGAGGTACTGAACATGCCCAACTGAAAGAGGGGAATTTTCCTGGGGAGGACAACTTGTTAAAAGAGAGAGAGAACAAATTCTAGAAAAAAAAGAGAGAAAAAATATGAAAATGCCATTGTGATAATAAAGATTGTTTTGGGTCTACTGGAGGATGGTATGCATGGTTTATCTAAAGAAAATAAACTCCATCAATCTGCCATATGAGAATGTTTGTAAGTTGCACTTAAGACCCTGTGTCTAATTCATACTATACCTAGGATGTCATTATCTTAGAAATGGGACCCATAAACTTAGGAGTCGAATTAACTTGAAATGCAAACTCTGTCCATAATTACTTGAATAGCGATAAATATTTGAGTAGTAGGGATGACTTGTTTCCTATAGGCTTTACGGACTATCAATATCTTCATGTTTTCCATTTTACCCCAGTCTTTATTCATTTATGGCACGAGGACATTCCATACCTTCGGTATAGGGGAGGAAGTCTCAATTTATAAGGTCTTCGTAAGCATCACTTGAAATGCAAACTCTGTCCATAATTACTTGAATAATGATAAACCTTTGAGTAGTAGGGATGACTCGTTTCCTATAGGGTTTACTGACTATCAATATCTTCATGTTTTCCATTTTACCCCAGTCTTTATTCATTTATGGCATGAGGACATGCCATACCTTCGGTCTGGGGGAGGAAGTCTCAATTTATAAGGTCTTCATAAGCATCAATTATTACTAGTAGTGGAGTTGTATGTATTAAGAAATCTTAAATAATATGAAGTTGTTTTGGTCATCTCATACCATAACCTTTTTTTTCTAAGTTCTAGTTTTCATGTAGTAATAAAGATGGCTTCGTTTTGCTGAACAATTGTCTGTAAACTATTAATGATCAAGCCGAGTTTTTGAATAAATAACAGATCACTTCCTATTCATTCATGACACGAGGACGTGCCATATCTCTAGCCTTGGGGGTATGCTGAGCCTCAAAATTATCTTTTATAATGGCCTTATTTACATTGATTTCCTATCCTATTTACCGAAATATAATACATTTATTTTTAATTTGTCTATCTTTCACTATGTTTTCATCAATTATAACTTATAAACGTAAAGGAAACTTAATTCATCATTTTTTATGTATTATTGTATTTAGTGTGCATTTTGGCACTCCATTCAACCCTTTCTTCCAGTCCTAAGTATCGCACTAGGTTTAATGGCATGTTTCTTATTAGGTTCTTGGTTTATTTTATTCTTTCCTTCTATTTCTTGTCAATCTCATGAATACCTGCACATGCATAAACCATGAAGTAAGGATGAATTTTAACATTGATTCAAATTTAAACACATAAGAATGTGAAATATTAAAAGGCTTTAATATTAAAACATTAAAGATTTTGTTTAAATTTTAAATCACTCTTACAAACTCACTCATAACCCAAATTATCAAAACATAAAGTAAAAAGTCATAATCCAAATTAATTAAAACATAATGTTTTTTAACATTTATTTACCTTATCAAATTACACACATAAAGTAAAAATTCATAATCCAAATTAATTAAAACATAATGTATTTTTAACATTTATTTAATTAATTAAATTACACATGGCCATTTAAAAACCCCTTTGAATATGGTATATCATCCCTTTTGAAATATTATGTTGGCCACATATAATATACCATTACGTTTTCCTTTAGAAATTTATATTAATAAAAACCTTTTAGTGTAGAATATGACATGGATTTTATTTAAACTGTATCTCACGTGTCCAATTCCCTTTAATCCATTTTAAAAGTGATTTTATATATTATTTTCTCATATATCAATATACAAACCACGCCATTTATTAAAAAAAGAGTATGCAAACAAGAAAAAATGATATGGACATAACAATAATAATTACATTGATGAAGACATGCCAATCATGTGTTTTGACCCCCACAAAATCACCTTTTTTAGTTATGATATTCTTCAAGTTTGCACAAAAACCGGTGGAAAATTTAATTTTCCGCATTACTTCTTTGACAACATTGCTTTGTTGCTCCATAAAGATCCATGGAGTTGAGTTTATATTAAGTTGTTCTTCGTTGGTATGAAATTGGATGACGTCTTTCATTGCATGGTTGCTTTTTTGAATGTCTTTGCACACTTTCACAGCTTTATCTTTCTCCCTCCTTAGCTCTAGTAGTCACCATAATGCCTAAGCCTTACTATCTGCAAAACCTCACTTCATCAAAAAATCCTCCATTTCAACTAGGGATGTATCAGAATAAAATTACCACTCGATCTCAAAACAAACTCAAAAATACAAAACCTTACGTAGAGCTCGTCCTAGAGAAAAACCCTAAACCGTTCGAAAAGGAAAAAAGACCTCCGCAATTCCATGGGATAAGGTAAGCACAAGACAAACAATGGCTTAATACCCTTGGCCGATCATGGAAAAATCAAGAAACGGGTGTTGTTGGAAGCGAAACGCTTGTCTACAACCGTGCCCTAACCCCCCGCACTAGAACAAATGCATCCATAATGAAAAAAGAACACATATACTTCGGATTCTGTAACCTAAGAAACTGCAAGCAACTTAAAAACCCAGCACCCTCCAAATAAAAACAACCATTAAACCATAAGGGGCAAAAACCAAACCAATGGAAAACCTAACCAAGGGAAAAACCTAATGGTTCCCAAATCAACCAATAAAAACAAAAATAGAAGCATCATGGTTTACCTACTTGGAAAATAGCAACGCAGTCGACGGGATGGGAAAATTTCCACGGAAGCAAACGAACGAAATATCTTCTGACAGCTAGACACGCACGAACAGTGCAGAAGACAAGGACCAATGCAAATGACAAGTCGAATATGGATAAAATAATAAAACATACGCCTTCCATATATATAACACATCGGGGGGAATCTACCGGTGGTTAAAGCCCTATCGGTAGCCAAAACCTAAGTAAATCGGAAGGATACACCGAAAGACTGCCACAACAGCGGGCGCAAAACAAACTACGGACCTGCCGATACTTTAAGTTCATTGGACATCGAAACTACTGAACTCTAAGTTTAGAATCTCTAGACATATCCTCCTCCGCAACGTCGGTGACGTAAAGTTGTAATATCACGACTTCACTTTTTCTAATGGGTGTCGAAAATCATAACTCCTAAACTTTAAAGAGTCGACGAGGAAAACACTATACTTTGGAAAGTCTCAGCACTAGGTTCCCGCAACGACGACAACGTAAAAAAACTAGGACTCTGGCTCTTTCCTGTCAAACATCTCAACAGCGATAAAAGTAATCGGAAATCAAAACCATTAAATGTTAAGCTCAGAAAAACAACAACGAGGAGAAAAGAAAAATGTTCAATGTATCGGCGAGGGAGTCTAAAGTACTTCCAATAGGCTTGACCGTTTGGCTTCCGCAATGTTGGAAAGATAGTCTACTATGCTTCCAATATCAGAAGGATAGTCGACTAGTCTTCCGATACAGAAAATGAAAAAGATCAAGTTTTTTTAGGAAAAAACTGAACTCCAAGGTAACTTCAGTGAAAACAAAATACTCCTAGGCCGGATGAATAAAAACAAATAAAAGGAGGGGCCCTAAAATTAAAAATTTTGGGGAAATAGTTGCAGCAGCAATAAGACCCATTTTATGAGAAGCATCCAATCCCATTTGGAATGGACTGCATGGATGCATGCTTTCAGTGACTATCCAACTCCAATCTTTGCAGTGACTACCAATGTATACATCAATGGACATTATTGTAATTGTCATAATACAATGAATATGAAAACCTTTTTGCATCAAAAAAGACAACTACAAAGAGTGAAAGCAAACCCTTCAATGTTACGTAACATGGTTTATAATATCAGCAAAGGTACTCAATCGACAACCTTTAATATACACATGTCAATGTGCTCTATTAAATTTTTCATATGCTTAACTAAGACATCAGTATTTCATTTCACTTTCATAACAAAAGCATATAAACAGGATCACTGAAAGATAGACAAGCACAACCATACAAAAGGAACACAAAGATTTATCCTGGGAAAACCCTAAAGGGAAAAAACCCAGCAAAAGCTTCCTCAATATAGATGTCCCAAAAAGATAAAAGATAAAACCATCAAGGAGATCAAAGGCTGATCCTCCTCATTCTCCAGCTACTTCTCTTCTCCACTAATGCGCTACACAAGTGAGAGTGTGTGTTCCAAATGAGGAGCACTACACCTCTATTTATATTCATCCGTTCACTTAAGTTAACTCATCTGTCATGTAGGCTCGAGTTAATAATGTAGGTTCGAGTTAATCATGTAGGCTCGAGTTACACATGTAGGCTCAAGTAACCACACTGGGGTGCTAATGACCCACCTTTACAATTAGAGGGGACTACCTCATGACTCTTATTAGTTCTTCCGATTAGGAGCATCGGGGTACAAATTAATACAAGTGATTCTCCCGGTAGGACCATTGGGGACCACAAAGAAATACATATAGAATATTCTTCAAAGTTACAAGATTTGAACACTCCCCCTTAATGAGAAGGGTATTCTATAAAAACATCAACAACAACAATAATAGGAGAGAGATAGAGGACATCATCAACATCATCAAGGTGATAAATATATAAATCATTGGAAGCTTTTCAACATAATGTAGCCTTCATCTTCAATCTTTAGTCTTCAGCATCATCAGTACTTTGACCGCTTCAATCAGCAGCATCTTGACTCTTCAATCAGCAACAACATCTTCAGCACTTTTACCTTTCGATCAGCAACACCTTCATTACTTTGACCTTTCGATCAGAAACATCATCTTCAACACTTTGACCTTTAGATCAGCAACATCTTCTTCAGCACTTTGGCCTTTCGATCAGCAACAACATCATCATCATACTCTGATCTTTCAATCAAACTCATCATTATCATCAGCCTCTAATCTTTCGATCAGTACCATCATCAACTGAACATTATCATACTCTAACATCAACTCATCATCATATTCTGATCTTTCGATCAGTACGTCATCATCATCATACTTTGATAATACGGCATCATCATCATCAGGATCTCATCATCATCACATTCTGATCTTTCGATCAGAAACATCATCATCATCATCGCATTCTGATCTTTCAATCAGAAAACGTCATCATCAGCAGCAACATCATAATCATTAGCAACTTCTGATCTTTCGATCAAAAAACATCATCATCATCATATTCTGATCTTTCGATCAGAGAACATCATCATCAACAACTTCTGATCTTTCGATCAGATAAACATCATCATCATCATATGTTGATCTTTTGATCAGAGAACATCATCATCAGCAGCAACTTCTAATCTTTCGATCAGAGAACATCATCATCATCAGCAACATCTGATCTTTCGATAAAAAACATCATCATTATCATAAAAACATCAACATCATCAAAAAATCAACATGATCCTTCCTTTCGGAATTACGGGATTTAGGTCTTTACGGAGTTACCAATGATCCTTCCTTTTGGAATTACGGGATTTAGGTCTTTACGGAGTTACTAATGATCCTTCCTTTCGGAATTATGGGATCAACACAGTTGTGGAACTCAGACAATCCTTCCTCTTGGAATTATGGGATCAACACACCTTCTCGAGTAATGAATTCATCGGATCCATTCTGAACCGAAGTTCAAGGATGATACAATCCTACCACATTGACGGGGACTGAGATCTCTGCATACATTTTGAACCGAGGTTCATGGATGATGCAATCCACCACTTTCAAGGGGGCCGAGGCCTCCAGATACATTTTGAATCTAGGCTTAAGGATGATGCAATCCACCACTTTCATGGGGGTCGAGACCTCCGAATACATTTTGGACCGAAGTTCAGGGATGATGCAATCCTACCACATTCACGGGGGCCAAGACCTCTGGATACATTTTGAACCGAAGTTCAGGGATGATGCAATCCTACCACATTCACGGGGGCCAAGACCTCCGGATACATTTTGAACTGAATTTCAGGGGTGATGCAATCCCACCACATTCACAAAGACCAAATTCACCGGATCTATTTTGGATAGATGTCCCAGGATGATACAATCTCTCTTAATTCTCGAGGACCGAGGTCACCAGATAACTTTTGGATAGATGTCCCGGGATGATACAATCCCTCTTCATTCTCGAGGGCCGAGGTCACTAGATCACTTTAGGGCAGATGCCCAGGGATGATACAATCCCACTGCAACATCACTACTCCCCCTTTCGAGGAAGGTTCTTCCTAAACAACACCAAGCTTGTCTCGAAAGTGTTCGAACTTTACTTGAGACAAAGTCTTCGTCAATCCATCATCATCCAAACCATCATCATCTACATCTTTAGTATGTGAATACTGAACTATCACCATCTGTATCTCCAGTATGTGAGTAGTGAAAGCATCATTAGGTCACCATCATCTACATCTACAGTATGTAAATACTGAAACATCATCATCTGCATCTTTATCTTGAATGTAGAAATACCGGATTTCTATGTGTTCTGTTATTACAACTCTTGTTATCACATAGAATCAATGTAGTATCCATCTTCAGTTCAAAGAGACCTGCTATCAGCTTTCAAAGGCATATGGCTTCACAACTTAGCAGAACAATCTGCTATGTATTCTGCTTTTGTTGTTCTAAGAGAAATACTAGACTATTTCTTGCTAAACCATGAACTCATAGCAGACCCCAACCAAAAGCATCTACCTAATGTGCTTTTCCTGTCTGAGATAATTCCAACCCAATATACATCTGTAGTGATGGCTACCATCATAGTATATACCAAGGTCTATAGTCCCTTTCAGATATCTCATCACATGTTTTGCAGCTACTAGGTGAACCCTTCTTGGTTGAACAAGATATTGACTTAAGGTGTTCATAGCAAAATAAATGTCTGATCTGGTATTTGTTAAGTGCATCAATGACCCAAAGATCTATCTGTAATGAGTCGCATCCACTAACTCTGATGAGTCACCAGCTAACAGCTTCAGGTTGGAGTCCATGGGTCTGGCCATGGCTTTGCATTCCAACATATTTAATCTCTTCAATATCTCTACCGCATACTTTCCTTGGTTGAGAATAAGTTATACACATATAATAATACGATGACAGGTTCATCTTCTTCAACCTTGAGATAAAGGTTAGGATCAGCTTTACTCTTGGTAAAGCCCATAATTGACAGGAAATTGTCTATCCTTCCATACCAAGCTCTGGGAGCTTGCTTCATGCCATAGAGGGCCTTCTTCAACTTACATTTATGAGTCCACCTGTCTTCAACTTCAAATCCTTGTGACTATTTGATGTAAAACTCTTCCCCAATCATACCATTAAGTAAGGCTTGTCTTTACTTCATCATGGAAGCAACTACCATCATAGTTGTGAAGGAAGTGTACCTTGCTTTCTGGAGTAAGTGTCTCTTCAGAATTAATTCCCTCTTTCTTATAGAAACCTCTAGCCACAAGTCTTTCCTTACTTCAATCAGCAACATATTTTATCTTGCAAATCCATTTGTAAGATACTACATTCTTACTTTCTGGTTTGAGTACAATATCCCAAACATCATTCTAGTATTCTTTCATCATAACATCTTCCATGAGTTTGCCTTGTCGGGTCATCAACATGTCCTATTCTTCTGCATTCAACCTTGAAGGTTGGAACCCACTTTACTCTTGGTAAAGTCTCAATCCAGCAGGAAGTTGTCCATCATGTCATACCATGTCAAACTTAGATATCTTCTGTAGTCACTCCCCCTAAAGTGGAGTATCATCTTCCCTCTTCATTATATACAGGTGGCTCTATGCTTGATATATACTTGTCAATAGAGTATGTCATGTCATGAACCTTGCTTTGTACACTTGTTCTTGTAGATCCATATGGAAGATACTAAGTAGTTCCCTCTTTGTCTCGAAATCATATCGTATACATCATTCCCCACGATCAATTGTTATTCTTTGATCATAGCTTCTTTCATAGCATTATTTTCTTCATATTGAGTTATCTTTCGTACCCATGGTGGTCTTCATCCTTTGGGGTGGATCTACCACTCTCTAAAGCTCTTTCTTCCATCATGGTGTCTCTGACCCTGGGAGCTTTAGATTCATGTTTATTGGAGTGAATTTTGAATTGTCATCACTTGTTCTTCGGAACACGTCTCATCCTTGTTTTCTTGTAGGAGGTTGTTCAGGACCTTTCCTACAATTCAAATGTACCAATTTCATGGTTAGAACTATTTCATAAAGCATATGCATAATGACAAATTCTTATGCATCATGCAACTGTTTAGCCAATACAACATTCATCCATATCTCACGGAAACTTTCTAGATGCCTTCCATCTCTACCATGACATCATTGAGATTGTGCACTAATCCAATATGTCAGTAAATAGGTTTCATTCTAGATAAGTAGCAATGGAGAGATGTATAGCACCATGAGATACTTACCGACCACATGCATATTAGTAGTATACAGTCATTAATGCAAACAATCTATCATGTATAACACGTCAACTGAATATAATCAAATACATAACAAAACAATATCATTAAATGACAATTGAATACTTATCTTTTGTTTGTTTCGTGGGTAGACTCCTTCTTGATCATTCTCCTTCATCATCTTCTTCATTCATGAAATCATCATTTCTTATCCAAATGATAAGATGGATAAGAGGTTCGTCAAGAATTGAGTTCTTCATATTCCTCATCACTTGAGGGATCTTCTTTGAATGGTGAGAGCTTGATCTTCAATTTGCTCCCATCTTGCTTCTTCTCTTCTTATGAGACGAGCTTCGTCTTCTTCCCAGAGTCAACTAAAAGTAATCACTTTCTTTTGGCACACATTCCTCACATGAATGAATCCCATGATCATGGGAGGCCATTCAAGGTGGATATCACCACTTCTGCATTCTCTGCTTCTTCTTCTACTAGCGCTTCAAGATGTTATGCATTATGGATATTCACATTCTTCAACTGTTTTCTCAAATCCATCTTCTGAATTATGTTCTTATCTTCAAATAGCTTGATCAAGGAATCAAGCATATTCGGTGTCTTTAGGGAAGACACTTGTGGTACAAGTTGATCCATGATTGAATCAACAATGATCTTCTTGGCCTTGATCAAGTTCTTCTTGTGTAAGGCTTTGAGGCTCATCTCCCTCTAGAACTGGAACCTCTCTACTCGTGTACGTGTCCAATTCATTTTCTTCAAAGAGATCAAATACTTCCATGCTTGGAATTTTTCAACTTCACCAAGCTTATCATCAAGCTGATGTGATAGATCACTTTGAAATGAGAACCTCAAATGCAAATAGCAAAAGATTAGATCTTACCGATTGGAGGTGTCCGTCCTACTTCCGAAACTAGCTGATCCAGGGTTTGTCAAAGAAACCCTAATTTTAAAAGCTTAGAATCTTTCATATCTGATCAGATATAAAGATAGATCTCTTCAAATGGAGCTATCCAATGTACTCCTTTTTTGAAAACAGTGGAGGGAAGCTCCCGGAACAGGAAGCCCTAGTTTTCCAATTTCTTCTGCAGAAATTCCTTTTATTGTTTCTATGATATCTCCGAAATTACTACTCCTATGTGTTTGAAATTGTGCAATGAGGTGATATCGCATGTCCCTGATCCAAAACCATAGGTTTCATCAGAAGTGGTTTCCCCAATTGGTATTTATGATCATTTTACCAAGGCAACCTGTTATAGGACTGTTCAGAACAGTGAAGTTGTACGGCATGCCACGTGTCACTGGTTCATATCCAGGTTTCGAAATTTGTACCAAAAAAATTAAAGGCCTTGATATTTCTATAACATCTTCAAGAATTCCATTTGGACCTCTGTATCCCAAGCTACAACATTTCTCCCTAGGTGTCCTGTTTATGGATGAATTCTGGAAGGGGCTGGAACCCTAACTTGGAGGGATCGTATCTCCAAGAATATAGCGAATATGAGGCTACATTTTGGACACACTATAGATCAGGATTTTATATTTGGCCTCCGCAATTTTCAGCACCTGAGCCTTCTCCAATATCGGAATATAGCGAAAGTACCAAAACTTAGCAGTTTTAGTATTTAGGATTTTTTCTAGCTTGGGGTCAAACTAGGGTTTGACTTTCCCGGAGTTTCACCCAACCAAAAATATTGATCCAGGCCTATAAAATTCAATTTTGATGAGGAGAGAAATCCTATTCTGGGATCACTCAAAAATTCCTCTTCTGCAAGAAGCCCTAATTTCCCGCACCGAAAACTGAAAATGCTCGAAATCAAATTCTGCTTCGATAGAAAGATGCACCCTTCAATGGAGAGTCAGCCTAACCTTATTTTGCTGATCGATTGTGGAGAGAGAACAAAAAAGTAAGAAGCCCTATATTATGTATCTGTACAATGTCTTCTTTTAGGGTGGCTCTCATACCATGTTAAATTTTTCATATGCTTAACTAAGACATCAGTATTTCATTTCACTTTGATAACAAAAGCATATAAATAGGATCATTGAAAGATAAACAAGCACAACCATTCAAAAGGAACACAAAGACTTATCCTGGGAAAACCCTGAAGGGAAAAAAACCAGCAAAATATTCCTCAATATAGATGTCCCAAAAAGATAAAAGATAAAACCAGTAAGGAGATCAAAGCCTGATCCTCCTCATTCTCCCGCTACTTCTCTTCTCCACTAATGTGCTACACAAGTGAGAGTGTGTGTTCCAAATGAGGAGCACTACACCTCTATTTATATTCATCCGTTCACTTAAGTTAACTCATCTGTCATGTAGGCTCGATTTAATCATGTAGGCTCGAGTTACACATGTAGGCTCAAGTAACCACACTGGGGTGCTAATGACCCACCTTTACAATTAGAGGGGACTGCCTCATGACTCTTATTAGTTCTTCTGATTAGGAGCATCGAGGTACAAAGTAATACAAGTGATTCTCCCAGTAGTACCATCGGGGACCACAAAGAAATACATATAGAATATTCTTCTAAGTTACAATATTTCAACACTCCCCCTTAACGAGAAGGGTATTCTATAACAACATCAACAACAACAATAATAGGAGAGAGATAGAGGACATCATCAACATCATCAGGGTGATACATCTATAAATCATTGGAGGCTTTTCAACATCATGTAGCCTTCATCTTCAATCTTTAGTCTTCAACATCATCAGTACTTTGACCGCTTCGATCAGTAGCATCTTGACTCTTCAATCAGCAGCAACATCTTCAGCACTTTGACCTTTCGATCAGCAACACATTCATCACTTTGACCTTTTGATCAGCAACATCATCTTCAACACTTTGACCTTTGGATCAGCAACATCTTCTTCAGCACTTTGGCCTTTCGATCAACAACAACATCATCATCATACTCTGATATTTCATTCAGACTCATCATTATCATTAGCCTCTGATCTTTCAATCAGAACCATCATCAACCAAACATCATCATACTCTAACATCAACTCATCATCATATTCTGATCTTTCGATCAGTACGTCATCATCATCAGCAGCAACATCATAATCATAAGCAAATTCTGATCTTCGATCAGAAAACATCATCATCATCATATTCTGATATTTCGATCAGAGAACATCATCATCAGCAACTTCTGATCTTTCGATCAGAGAAACATCATCATCATCATATTCTAATCTTTTGATCAGAGAACATCATCATCATCAGCAACTTCTGATCTTTCGATCAGAGAACATCATCATCATCAGCAACATCTGATCTTTCGATTAGAAACATCATCATTATCATAAAAACATCAACATGATCCTTTGATCCGTCGGACCTCAACTTGTGTGCATTAAAATTTTGTGTTAAAAGAATGCGTTTAGCAGGTTAATTAATGGACCAGCATTAACAGAAATTAAATACTGAAAACAGATGGAAAATGAACTAATAAACAGATATAAAGAAGCACAGAATCAGAGCATCACAAAGAGAAGTTGATAACGGAGTTCACCCCCTCCACTGGGCTACGTCTCCAAGTCCCTCTCCAATGGGTACCGATCCAATTAATCTTTTTAAAATGGTACAAAATGGTTCTGGAAACAACTTCAGCAACTGTAAACAGAATTTTGTAAAAAATCTTTAAGACCTTTCCCTCGAAATTACAATCAGCATTCAAAGATAAAGAAAGCTAAAATATAATAGAGAATCTCGACTTCTACAGCACAGCATCTGGACACTTCACAAAATGATCTCTAAGCTTCTCATAACAGAGAAATGATACTCTGCACTCCAAAACAATCTGCCCCCTTCTCGATGGCCAGCATCCTCTATTTAAGAGTTTAGCGGGAGGGATAAGTAACCGATTCGATTCCATCATCCCAGCTCTTATCTTTTTTATTATTGTTACAACCATATGCTAATATGAACTGTGCAATTCGGCCAAATCACTGTCCAAGCGTTATGGTACCACGACGTTCCATATTCCCGAAACGTTGCAACCAACTCCATGCACATATGTTGACTCACAACACGTTGCAATGACCGTTACGCACATATGTTACACCATACCATGGCGTCACATGTAATGTAACCATTTGATGTCACCACTAATTTTGCGATGTCGCAGCTAAGTCTGTCACAGCAGTGTGAAAAGTCTGTTGTAGCTAAGTCTGTCACAACAGTGTGAAAAGTCTGTCGCAGCTAAGTCTGTCACAGCAGTGTGAAAAGTCTGTCGCAGCTAAGTCTGTCACAGCAGTGTGAAAAGTTTGTCGCAGCTAAGTCTATCACAGTAGTGTGAAAATTATGTCGCAGCTAAGTCTGTCATAGCAGTGTGAAAATTTTGTCACAGCTAAGTCTGTCACAGCAGTGTGAAAAGTCTGTCACAGCTAAGTCTGTCACAGCAGTGTGAAAATTCTGTCGTAGCTATATATATGAGTTAAAACATATGTTATGTTCTTTGAACCATAGATTAAATACCATTGTACCATATTGGATCAGTGTAAATTAAAGATGAATAATCCTCCGAATCATTCCTCCACATTGGAGAGCTTTTGGACCACCAAAAGCCTGAATTATTCTCCAAGTAAGTGAGGGTACAGCTCCCTCACTTTTCCAATCTCCATCCATCTTGCTTTGCTAGGATGCATGCCTTTAAGCCCCACTCAAAGGTACTCAACATTCCTCCTTCGTGAAGTTCTTACATTTTTTTCAAGAATAACATCATGCTGCAACTCATTCATATATCCAGGTGCCATATCATCAACTGAAGGAATCTATAAGTTAGTTTCCTCATCCATGATCATAGGAGGCTCATACAATTTAAGATTCTCAACATTGACAACTGAATAAATTTGCATGTATGGAGGTAAATTCAAGCGAAAAGCATTAGTACCGATCTTTTCCAAGATCTCAAAAGGACCATACATGATAGTCTTAAGATTTTTACCTTCACCTTTCATTCTTTCTTTGGTGATATGTAACCAAACTCTATCACCAACCTGAAATTGATGATCAACTCGATGCTTGTCATGCCTGGCTTTGTATTTTTCCTGGCTCTTCTCCAACTGTTCTTGAACTTCCTGCTGTACTGCTTGGATTCTCTGAATGAACCTTAGTGCTTTATCTGCATCATGATTTCCATCCACTGCATCTTTGCCAAAAGAGAATTCCATCGGTGTTTTTGGTAGATAACCAAAACAAGTTTCAAAAGGAGATCTTTTCGTGGAAGAATGAACTGCATGATTGTAGGCATTATGTATATACTGCAACTACTCATCCCAAAGTTTAGGATGTTTAATACAATATCCTCTGAGCAGCTGAACAAATGTCCTATTTACTACCTCTATTTTCCCATCAGTCTGTGGATGAAAAGCTGTACTTTTCTTCAGTTTAGTGTCCATAAGCTCCCATAAAGTGGACCAGAAGACTCCCAAGAACTGGGAATCCCGATCAGATACAATAGACATGGGTAGCCCAAAAATGTACCCAAACATTCTGAAAGAATAGATGAGCTGTTTGTTCAGCAGTGATCTGCTTGTTACATGGCATTAAGATACACATTTTGCTGAATCTATCCACAACAGCATATAGATAATCATGCCCTTTTCTAGAAATAGGTAGTCCTCCTACAAAGTCCATAGAAATGCTTTCCCAAGGACAAGAAGAAACTGGAAGAGGTGTGTACAAACCTAATTTCCTATTGCTAGGCTTACTCGTTGCACACATAACGCAACCTCTTATGTACTTAGCTACAATTTCTTGCATTTGAGGCCAATAACAGTGATTCTGCAATACAAACAATGTTTTACTTACCCCAAAATGTCCTGCAATCAATGAACTATGTGCCTCTTGGATCGCATGCACTCTTTCTTTCTCTGGAATACAGAGTTTACCAAGATTATACAAGAGTTGATTATGCACATAATAGTTCTCTTCTTGTTTACCATGGGTTAATGATGCATATACTTTCTTAAAATATTTATCTTCTGCATACTGTTCAATGTAACTTTCGTGTGTTAATGAGCTGTTTTGAAGAATGATTGAAGCATTCATAGGTGGCCTCGATAACATGTCTGCTACCTTGTTATGAATTCCCTTTTTATACTTAATTACAAGATGAAACTGTTGTAAGAATCCCATCCATCTTAAATGCCTACTTTGTTGTACTTTAGTTTGAGATTGTAAATATTGAAGTGGCCGATGATCAATATGTATAACTGTTTCTTTTCCCATAATATAATGTTTCCACTTCTTCACACTCTGTACTAAAGCATACAACTCTTTGTCATAAGTCGGATAGTTACTTATTGCAGTAGAGAACGTTTCTGAATGGTAACAAACTGGCTTCCTCCCTTGCATCAAAACGGCTCCCATGGAAAACCCGCTGGCATCGGTTTCGATCTCAAATGGATGCTACAAATCTGGCAACGTCAAAACTGGGGCTGTGCTGATCCTTTCCTTCAAAGTGTCGAAGGCTCTCTGATGCTTTCCTCCCCACTGGAAAATTTCTTTAATGCTTGTCAACACATGTAATGGAGCAGCAATGGAAGAAAACCCGGAAATGAATTTTCTCCAATACTGAACTGCACCCAAAAAACTTCTAATTTCAGTAACGGTGTTAGGCCGTGGCCAGTTTACAATGACAGCAACCTTGGTTGGGTCCACTCGCAGGTGGCCTCCACCAATAATATGGCCCAAATATACTAAATAAGTTTTAGCAAATTCACATTTAGACATTTTTGCACAAAGCTTCTCCTTCTTCAGTACATCTAAAACTTTTTTCACATGTACAATATGCTCTTCCCAGGTTTTTCTAAACACAAGGATATCATCCAAATATACAATTACAAAATCATCAATGAATGGTCGAAATACATCATTCATGACCCGCATGAAAGTAGCAGGAGCGTTACATAGCCCAAAAGGCATTACAAGCCATTCATACAAACCCTATTTTGTTTTAAACGTTGTTTTCCAGGCATCATTTTCAGCAACACGGATTTGATGATACCCACTACCCAGATCCAATTTTGTAAAATAAATTGCATGTTTCAACTGATCAAGCAAATCATCAATGTGAGGAAGAGGATACCTGTTTTTAATGGTGATTTTGTTAAGGGCCCTGTAGTCGATACACATCCTCCACGACCCATCCTTCTTTGGAACCAAGACTATAGGAGAACCGCAAGGAGAAGTGCTGGGCCAGATGACCCCCTTCTCAATCAGCTTTTGAACCTGCTTCTTGATTTCCTCATTCTGCATTACAGACATCCGGTACGGCTATGTTTGGGAGTGGCACATCCTGCTGCAAATGTATCTCATGCTGAATCTCTCTCCTCGGTGGTAACCCCTTCGGATCTTGAAACAAATCATCATACTCAGAAATAATTTCAATCAGTTCAGATTTCTATTTAGGGTCCCATCCTTCAAAAGATTTAGAGATCTCATCATTTTTTACCTTAACCATCATTAACACAAAATTCTTACTAGCATTTACCAGCCTCTTCATTTGTCCCGCAGAAACTATTGCTAGGTTTGTTCTTGGCTTATGTGCTCATACAATATACTCTACACCATGTTTAAAAAGATGATACTTATTCTGCTCTCTATAAAAGACTACTTTCCGGTCATACAAATATGGACTCCCAAGTACAATTCCACAAATGTCAAGTGGCACTACATCTAGTTCTACCTCATCTATGAACTTTTCAGTAATTGCAAACTTCAATACACATTTCTTTGAAACTTGTAACTGTGTATTGTTAGTAACCCAACCAAGAGGATAGGGCTTTTCATGAGGCATAGTAACTAAATGCAATTTCTTAACCACTTCTCCTGATATCAGATTTACTTGTGAACCACTATCAAACAATGTATCAATCTTTGTATGATTTGTAATGACACAAACATGAAACAGTGCACTCCTATCTTTATCATTTTGCTTAGAAGTAGATGGAAGATTTGTACTTGCACTAGAACTTGATTTTGCATCAATGGGAAGTGAGATACTTTTATTATTACCCTGGATTTCGACAGTTGTAACCTTTGTTTCATCACCTGAGTCGGATCCTAAGTCTTGAATGACTGCTGCAGTAGCTTTTGCTTTGCCTTTATCTTTGTTTCCTCCGTACTTCTTTGGCCTTAACTCTGGATGAAGTTTCCAACACTTAGAGACATCATGTCCCTTCTGACAATGCGAACATGTAGGCTTTTCACCCTCTTTCTTAATAGTAGCCGTCTTCTTTTTCCCCTTATCTTGACCTTTTGATTTGCTGTCAAACTTAAAATATTTCTTCACAAAAGTATCATTAGTATGCTTACCCCTGGCTTCTAAATGGGTAGCTTGAACACATACATCATCCAAATTACTGGGGTTAAACATCAACAAAGTATGTCTCAAATAAGAATGCATGCCACCAATGTACTTAAGAAGAGTTTCCTGTGTATCTAATGCAACATTCAATGCAATAGCCCTCTTTCTGAATTCATAAGTATAATCTTGAATGCTTTGTCCTTTAGTTTGTCTAAACATTTGCCAACCCATGGTCAATTGTTGAATATGGCCTAAAGGGTAAAATTGCTTTCTTAATACTTCAATGAATTCATTCCAAACTGAAATAATTTTACCATTCTTTCGAAGATCTTGCTGAATATTGCTCTCCCACCAAGTAAGAGCCATTCCACTCATTCTCAAAGTGGCCAATTGAATCCTGGAAGAGTCATCATTAATGCCCTGCACCATGCAATATACTTCAAGTTGCTTGATCCAATTGTCTAACTTTTCAGCATCTGAATCTCCATTATAAATTGGTAACTCAAACTTAACATCCAATTTGAAATAAGGCATATTAGAATTTGCATTAGCATTATGTGAATGAGAAGCATGAGAAGAAGATAAAGTTTGAGTAGTATCAAGAGGATCACCATCACCTCCTACTCTTTTACCCTTTTCTTCCTGCTTCACTTCTGCATCTTTGGATGAAGATCCTTCTTCTTTTTTCTTCCTTTCTGCTCGCTCATCGAGTAGAATTTCCATCATGGCTTTCATGCTCATAAAATCCTCTAAAAACTTAGATTCAGAAATAACAGGTTTTTCCCATTTTGTATGTCCTTCTTCTTCCCCTTGTGGAGAAGACATGGTTCTTGAGAATGTTCTCCTTGAGCCAATCTTAGGATCTTCTTCAACTAATTCTCCTTCACCACGCTTTAACCTGGACCTGGTAAGCATTCACAAACTTGCACAAGTAGTCCACCAGCTCTAATATCATAACATGATCCGTCGGACCTCAACTTGTGTGCATTAAAAGTTTGTGTTAAAAGAATGCGTTCAGCAGGTTAATTAATGGAACAACATTAATAGAAATTAAATACTGAAAATAGATGGAAAACAAACTGATAAACAGATATAAAGAAGCACAAAATCAGAGCGTCACAAACAGAAGTTGATAACAGAGTTCACCCCCTCCACTGGGCTACGTCTCTGGGTGGGCTACGTCTCTGGGTCCCTCTCCAATTGGTACCAATCCAATTAATCTTTTTAAAATGGTACAAAATGGTTCTAGAAACAACTTTAGCAACTGTAAACAGAATGCTGTACAAGATCTTTAAGACCTTTCCCTCGAAATTACAATCAGCATTCAAAGATAAAGAAAGCTAAAATATAACAGAGAATGTCGACTTCTATAGCACAGTATCTGGACACTTCGCAAAATGATCTCTAAGCTTCTCATAACAGAGAAACGATACTCTACACTCCAAAACAATCCACCCCCTTCTCGATGGCTAGCCTCCTCTATTTAAGAGTTTAGCGGGAGGGATAAGTAACCGATTCGATTCGATCATCCCAATTGTTATCTTTTTTATTATTGTTACAACCATACGCTAAGCTAAACCATGCAATTCAGCCAAATCGCTATCCAAGAGTTATGCTACCACGACGTTCCATATTCCTGAAACGTTGCAACCAACTCCACGCACATATGTTGACTCACAACACGTTGCAATGATCATTACACACATATGTTGCACCATACCATGGCATCACACGTAACGTAACCATTTGATGTCACCACTAACTTCGCGATGTCACAGCTAAGTCTGTCACAACAGTGTGAAAAGTCTGTCGCAGCTAAGTCTGTCACAGCAGTGTGAAAAGTCTGTCGCAGCTAAGTCTGTCACAGCAGTGTGAAAAGTCTGTCGCAGCTAAGTCTGTCACAGCTAAGGCTGTCGCAGCTAAGTCTGTCACAGCAGTGTGAAAAGTCTATCGCAGCTAAGTCTGTCATAGCAGTGTGAAAAGTCTGTCACAGCAGTGTGAAAAGTCTGTCACAGCTAAGTCTGTCACAACAGTGTGAAAAGTTTGTCACAGCTATATATATGAGTTAAAACATATGTTATGTTCTTTGAACCATAGATTAAATACCATTGTACCATATTGGATCATTGTAAATTAAAGATGAATAATCCTCCGGATCATTTTTGTGACGCTCTGATTCTGTGCTTCTTTATATCTGTTTATCAGTTCGTTTTCCATCTATTTTCAGTATTTAATTTCTGTTAATGTTGTTCCATTAATTAACCTGCTGAATGCATTCTTTTAACACAAACTTTTAATGCACACAAGTTGAGGTTCGACGGATCATCCTTCCTTTCGGAATTATGGGATTTAGGTCTTTACGGAGTTACCAATGATCCTTCCTTTTGGAATTACAAGATTTAGGTCTTTACGGAGTTACTAATGATCCTTCCTTTCAGAATTATGGCATCAACATAGTTGTGGAACTCAGACAATCCTTCTTCTTGGAATTAAGGGATCAACACACGTTCTCGCGTACCAAAGTCACCGGATCCATTCTGAATCGAAGTTCAAGGATGATACAATCCTGCCACATTCACGGGGACTGAGATCTCTGGATACATTTTGAACTGAGGTTCAAGGATGATGCAATCCATCACTTTCACGGGGGCTGAGACCTCTGGATACATTTTGAACCGAGGTTCAGGGATGATGCAATCCACAACTTTCACAGGGGTCGAGACCTCCGGATACATTTTGAACCGAAGTTCAGGGATGATGCAATCCTACCACATTCACAGGGACCGAGACCTCCGGATACATTTTGAATTGAAGTTCAGGGATGATGAAATCCTACCACATTCACGGGGGCTGACACCTCCAGATACATTTTGAACCAAAGTTTAGGGATGATGCAATCCCACCACATTCATGAAGACTGAAGTCACTGGATCTATTTTGGACAGATGTCCCAGGATGATACAATCCCTCTTCATTCTCGAGGATCGAGGTCACCGGATCACTTTTGGATAGATGTCCTGGGATGGTAAAATCCCTCTTCATTCTCGAGGACCAAGGTCACCGGATCACTTTAGGGAAGATGCCCAGGGATGATAAAATCCCACTGCAACATCACTACTCCCCCTTTCAAGGAAGGTTCTTCCTAAACAACACCAAGCTTGTCTCGAAAGTGTTTGAACTTTACTCGAGACAGAGTCTTTGTCAGTACATCATCATCCAAACCATCATCATCTACATCTTTAGTATGTGAATATTGAACTATCACCATCTGTATCTCCAATATGTGAGTACTGAAAGCATCATCAGGTCACCATCATCTGCATCTACAGTATGTAAATACTGAAACATAATCATCTGCATCTTTATCTTGAATGTAGAAATACCGGATTTCTATGTGTTATGTTATCAAAACTCTTGTTATCACATAGAATCAATACAGTATCCATCTTCAGTTCAAAGAGACCTGATATCAGCTTTCGAATCCATATGGCTTCACAACTTAGCAGAGCAATCTACTATGTATTCTGCTTTTGTTTTTCTAAGAGAAATACTAGACTATTTCCTGCTAAACCATGAACTCATAGTAGACCCCAACCAAAAGCATCTACCTAATGTACTTTTACTGTCTGAGATACTTCCAACCCAATCTACATCTGTAGTCATGGCTACCATCATAGTATAGACCAAGGTCTATAGTCCCTTTCAAATATCTCATCACATGTTTTGCAGCTACTAGGTGAACCCGTCTTGGTTGAACAAGATATTGACTTAAGGTGTTCACAGCAAAATAAATGTCTGGTCTGGTATTTGTTAAGTGCATCAATGACCCAATGATCTGTCTGTAATGAGTCGCATCCACTAACTCTGATGAGTCACCAGCTAACAACTTCAGGTTGGAGTCCATGGGTGTGGCCATGGATTTGCATTCCAACATATTGAATCTCTTCAATATCTCTACTGCATACTTTCCTTGGTTGAGAATAATTTATCCACATTTAATAATAGCATGATAGGTTCATCTTCTTCAACCTTGAGATAAAGGTTAGGATCAGCTTTACTCTTGGTAAAGCCCATAATTGACAGGAAATTGTCTATCCTTCCATACCAAGCTCTGGGAGCTTGCTTCATGCCATAGAGAGCCTTCTTCAACTTACATTTATGAGTCCATCTGTCTTCAACTTCAAATCCTTGTGACTATTTGATGTAAAACTCTTCCCCAATCATACCATTAAGGAAGGATTGTATTTACTTCATCATGGAAACAACTACCATCATAGTTCTGAAGGAAGTGTACCTTGCTTTCTGAAGTGTCTCTTCAGAATTAATTCCCTCTTTCTTATAGAAACCTCTAGCCACAAGTCTTTCCTTACTTCTATCAGCAACATATTTTATCTTGCAAATCCATATGTAAGATACCACATTCTTGCTTTCTGGTTTGAGTACTATATCCCAAACATCATTCTAGTATTCTTTCATCATAACATCTTCCATGAGTTCATCTTGTCGGGTCATCAACATATCCTAGTCTTCTGCATTCAACCTTGAAGGTTGGAACCCACTTTACTCTTGGTAAAGTCTCGATCCAGCAAAACATTGTCCATCATGTCGTACCATGTCAAACTTAGATATTTTCTGTAGTCACTCCCCCTGAACTGGAGTATCATCTTCCCTCTTCATTCTATACAGGTAGCTCTATGCTTGATATATACTTGTCAATAGAGTATGTCATGTCATGAACCTTGCTTTGTACACTTGTTCTTGTAGATCCATATGGAAGATACTAAGTACTTCCCTTTATGTCTCGAAATCATATCGTATACATCATTCCCCACGATCAAGTGTTTTTCTTTGATCATAGCTTCTTTCATAGCATTCTTTTCTTCATCTTGAGTTATCTTTCGTACCCATGGTGGTCTTCATACTTTGGGGTGGATCTACCACTCTCTGAAGCTCTGTCTTCCGTCATGGTGTCTCTGACCCTGCGAGCTTTAGATTCATGTTTGATGGAGTGAATTTTGAATTGTCATCACTTGTTCTTCGGAACACATCTCATCCTTTTTTCTTGTAGGAGGTTGTTCAGGACCTTTCCTACAATTCAAATGTACCAATTGCATGGTTAGAACTATTTCATAAAACATATGCATAATGACAAATTCTTATGCATCATGCAACTGTTTAGCCAATACAACATTCATCCATATCTCACGGAAACTTTCTAGATGCCTTCCATCTCTACCATGACATCATTGAGATTGTGCACTAATCCAATATGTCAGAAAAGAGGTTTCATTCTAGATAAGTAGCAATGGAGAGATGTATAGCACCATGAGCTACTTACCGACCACATGCATATTAGTAGTATATAGTCATTAATGTAAACAATCTATCATGTATAACACATCAACTAAATATAATCAAATACATAACAAAACAATATCATTAAATGACAATTGAACACTTATCTTTTATTTGTTTCATGGGTAGAATCCTTCTTGATCATTCTCCTTCATCATCTTCTTCATTCATGAAATCATCATTTCTTATCCAAATGATAAGATGGATAAGAGGTTCATCAAGAATTGAGTTCTTCATATTCCTCATCGCTTTAGGGATATTCTTTGAATGGTGAGAGCTTGATCTTCAATTTGCCCCCATCTTGCTTCTTCTCTTCTTATGAGACGAGCTTCTTCTTCTTCCCAGAGTCAACTGAAAGTAATCACTTTATTTTGGCACACATTCCTCGCATGAATGAATCCCATGATCATGGGAGGCCATTCAAGGTGGCTATCACCACTTCTACATTCTCTGCTTCTTCTTCTGCCGCTTCAAGATGTTATGCATTCTAGATCTTCACATTTTTCAACTGTTTTCTCAAATCCATCTTCTCAATTATGTTCTTATATTCAAATAGCTTGATCAATGAATCAAACATCTTCTATGTCTTTAAGGAAGACACTTGTGGTACAAGTTGATCCATGATTGAATCAACAATGATCTTCTTGGCCTTGATCAAGTTCTTCTTGTGTAAGGCTTTGAGGCTCATCTCCCTCTAGAACTGGAACCTCTCTACTCATGTAGGTGTACAATTAATTTTCTTCAAAGAGATCAAATACTTCCATGCTTGGAAGTTTTCAACTTCACCAAGCTTATCGTCAAGCTGATGTGATAGATCACTTTGAAATGAGAACCTGAAATGCAAATAGCAAAAGATTAGATCTTACCGATTGGAGGTGTTCGTCCTGCTTCCGGAGCTGGCTGATCTAGGGTTTGTTAGAGAAACCCTCATTTTAAAAACATAGAATCTTTCAGATCTGATTGGATAGAAATATAGATCTCTTCAAATGGATCTGTCCAATGTACTCCTTTTCTGAAAACAGTGGAGGGAATCTCCCGGAACACGAAGCCCTAGTTTTCCAATTTCTTCTATAGAAATTCCTGTTATTGTTTCTGTGATATCTCCGAAATTACTGCTCCTATGTGTCTGAAATTGCGCAATGAGGTGACCTCACATGTCCCTGATCCAACACCATAGGTTTCATCAGAAGTGGTTTCCCCAATTGGGATTTATGATCATTTTCCTAAGGCGACCTGTTACAGGACTATTCAGAACAGTGAAGTTGTACGGCATGCCACGTGTCACTGGTTCATCTTCAGGTTCTGAAATTCGGACCAACGAATGTATAGGTCATGTTATTTCTATAACATCTTAAGGAATTCCATTTGGAACTCTATATCCCAAGATACAGCAGTTCTCCCATGGGGACTTCACTTAGTGAACCTCTCACATAGCACGTGCGATCATGGGATATTAAAGAATAACCTTAATTTTGAGAGATATTGACCCAAACTCTTTTTGTTGAAACCTCTTCCCAATACTTAAAAACTCCTCCCCACCCCTTTTTATACCTCAATCCTTATAAACCACCCTACCCACCCCCACCTTAAACCCCTCATCCCCCCAATACTTGCAATATATTGGTTTGATTTTTGATAATTTTAAAACCCACAATTGTTGGGGCGCGCACCTTAAGGGTCTTTAGTTTTGGTAACTCCGCAGGTTTTGTGGAAGTTTGTAAGTGGAGTTATGACTCAAAATAGTCATAGGGGTGTCGGGGTTGAGTCAAAGCCCTCTTTTTGTAATAAACTCATGGTTTAAGTCCAGGGTTTAGGGTTCGGGGTGCCCATGGTTTAAGCCCATAGTTTTGTAATAAGTGCACTGTATAAATAAGCACTCTTGTAAAGAAGTCAGGTTAGGATTTTTGATGTAAGATGAATTGATGCGAAGCTAAGGCTTGTTTTGGTAAGAAAGGTTAAGTCCCAGCTGTGTGCGTGGATTACCACTGCAGCTGTGTGCACAGAGGGTTTTTGGTGATTAAGAAGATATACATCTGTGTGTGCAGAGGCCTGCAGCTGTGTGTGCGGCTTTGAGGTCTTGAAGGGATATGCAGCTGAGTGCGCAAATTAGAACTGTGGTTTTTGTAAAGAGTTGAATAAAACACAGTTCTGTGGACGTAGTCCCTACACTGGGGGTGAACCACGTTATATCTGGTGTTGTGGTTATTTTGTGTTGTTTCTGTTATGTTTTGTTATGCATTGATAAGTAAATAACTGATAATTAAGATCACTGCTAAATAATAACTTCGCTATGAATTCCCAGTAAGGGTTAAGCAAGTAACTGTTTGTTTATCTAGTTGTGAGGTTATATACATATTGTCGAAGCTCTGTATTGTATGATCATAATTTGTTAAAGGTTAAGGTACAGTAATATCCCTCTTCTGCTTGCAGAAACCTGGTTCTGCAGCACCCCATAGCTATTTCGGGTGAGACTGAACCTGTTCGCAGGTTGTTGCCGAAAGGGCCAACACTGTGGGTCTTTTGTTGGTGCGAAGTTAATGGTGTAAAACTTGAGTCTGCCCTATAGACCAACAAATTGGTTCCGTTTCCGCTTGAACTCAGTATCTGCTCAAGAGGGGTTGACGTCGTACCTCGAGGGCTATTTTCTAGAGACCCTCTGTGAAGGAAATCGGTTATTGGCTTGATGAGACTTATCTGAAATTCGCTGAGCAAGAGAACAAAGATCCGCATCGTAGTGCAAACGACTTTTTACAAAGGTATGTTTTTTGTGATGTTTATGAAATTTTCTTTGGTAGTATCCGCATAGAGTTGCACCAGTGGTTATCCAGGTTGACAGAGAGAAGGATGAACTTCCAAGAAGGTCAGTTCCCTTCCTAGACCCCCATAAGAATTAATATATTGAAAAGGGTAAACAACAAGATATCCCATGTTGTTGATTTCTGAACAACGCGAACCCTTGAAGCATTTGTGACGGAGTTCGCCATCGACACGAGTACTTCCTTTAGCGAAGCCGAGCGGCCATTTTTCAAAGGACCAAGGGGTAAGTTTTTGAATTCATTTAGTTTGAGAATTAAAATTCTATTAGCTGAAAAAGGTATACTGCTCATTGAATCAGACTGTTAGATTTAGTATTACTAACCTATGTTTGCAAGTGAAAATACCTTCGACGAGCAAAGTGGTTTGCTGCGAAGTGGCAAAAGGTGCAAGAGAGATTTTGGATCCTATTCCCAGGGTAAGCATACCGAGTATTCCCCTGTAAATCCCACAAATTCAGAACCTGAAAGAACCCCTTTTGTTGGAAACACTCTGGTAACCCCGCAGTGCAGACCTGTTATCCCTGAGAACCCGTTGCAGTACGAAAGTCACCCTAGCCCGAGTAGTTCTGTCACAGGTCAGTCTACCCCAGTAAGTCCCCCCCCCGCCTACTTCCAGTCCCCCTCCAACCCCCCCTAGATCCACTATGGCCCACATAAATGATGATATTAAGCTCCCTGTTTTCAAAGGAACTGGATCAAAGGATCTAGAACAGTTCTGGTTTTTATGTGAAGCAGTGTGGATTGCTAAGAACATTACGGATCAAGATACCAAAAGAGACAACTAGTTACTTCTTTTAGATACCGCGCCTTGACTTGGTTCATGAAGTTTTCCAGCACTCAGAACCATGTCTTGACTTATATAAAAGCAGCAATGATAAAGGAATTTAAGAAGCCGAAATCAGAGTCGCAGTGTATCACTGAATTGAAAGAGATTCAGCAGAGGTGCAACGAATCAGTGTGGGACTTTGATCAGAGGTTCAAAGTTCTGCTAGACCAAGTCAATTTCACCATTGGACCTGCGCAATGCAAGGAATGGTTCATTGCAGCGTTGCTCCCGCATATTAGAACTCCACTCATGCAATAGAAGGTTGTTGACCAGCAAGAGGCTCTGGAAATCGCGATGAAGCTTGAAACCGCTCCTGTCGAAGATAATTATGGTATCGCTCAAATCCAAGCGCAGTTGGCAGCGATGGCTCTGGAGCTTCGCGATATGAAGAAAGGAAAAACCGGTCGTGAAGAGGTTTGGTGTACACAATGTCAGACAGAAGGCCACGATAAGGAACAGTGTCCTGTGGTAAGAAATTACCTGAATATTGGTGCGCCAAACCCGTTCAACCCTACTATTCTATATTGTGAGATCTGTCGGACAACTGGCTAGCATCGACCTGAGAATTGCTATCTGCTACAGAGGTATGTGCAAGTCCCCAAGAACCCCTACTGCAAGTTCTAAAAGTCAGTAGGACATAATGAAGATGAGTGTCGCAGTTTTGACCTCATGAGAGAGAGCACCTATGATGCCTATCAGGTACAAAATGAGGGACAGAGCAATGATGGCTATGGTTACCGTGATGGTGCATCAGGTAGAGGTGCTTTTGGAGGTCATGGTCGTGGTGGTATGGCTAGTAGAGGACGAGGTCAGGTGGTGTGTTATAACTGTAACCAGGCCGGACATCTAGCTCACGACTGTCGGAACCCAACTACGACATGTCGGTATTGTCGAGCAGTTGATCATGTCATTGAGCAGTGCCCGCAGCTGATATCCAAGATTCAGGAAAGAAATAGTGCCCCAACTCAGAATATTCAGCTGATTGCTGTGGAGCAACAACCTGTCACATCCATTAATGTTGTTACCAGGAGTGGAGCCACGACGGAAGTGCAAAACAAGGAAAAACAACCTGACAAGGCTTGGGTTCGTAAGGCCCCAGAGAAAGTCCCAGCATTTGATTTCGAAAGAGACAAAGAGACATTCATGGAAGCCAAGAGATATTTTGCTGACCCGAGCACATCAGTAGCACCCGTGCAACAACATCAGCAGGAGTCGCAGCCGCAAGAAGCTTCAATGGATAAAGTAAGTACATTGTCCTCCTTTTTACAGAGCTGTATGAAACTCTTAAGAAATCAGAATGCTTTACATGAGTTGCAGCAAGCTATCGCTTCTTGTGAACCCCAATGAAGTTCTAGTAAGACAAAAAATGTTAATAGAGTCAGAAGAACTGGTAGGGAAATGAGGTTGAATGCTCAGATAGGAGAGTATGAGATGACTGATGTGATCTTGGACTTAGGATTAGAGGTAAATGTCCTAACCAAGAAGACTTGGGAACAAATGGGAAAACCTACCCTGGAATGGTCCCCTATACAGTTAAGGTTAGCCAATCAGCAGAAGATTGTGCCCCTAGGAAGATTCCCTAGTGTCCCAGTAGATATTAATGGGGTCAATACTTTAGCAGACTTCGAAGTTATTGAGATCATTGATGACAACAATCCCTATCCAACCTTGTTAGGAATTGAATGGGCAATGGAAAATGCTACAGTCATTAACCTTAAGAAGAGATAGATGACTTTCGAAGGGAAGGGTTTGAGAGTCATAATACCACTGGACCCTTCTCAAGGAGAAAGGTACACAGAACCACTCAGCGATGAATATCAGGATGTCCTGGACCATATTTATAATATCACAGCTAAGGAAGAAGATTATGTTGATCCTACTGCCGAAGGTATCATGGATTGGCGGTGTGAAAACTCCTGCAGGACGGATTCAGATGATGGGTTAGAAAACTGGCAGAACAGAATTTATGAGCTACATGGACATAGATGTGCTAGAATTACCAAATCTCTCAGATGGCTTGGTGCATAGGTAAGAGTCCTACCTATTTTTTATGGCTTGTCAGACCCAGAACAGTTCATTGTCCAATTCTCAGAACAGATACCAGATTCATAGAAAATGGAGACTCTAGATTCAGTATTCAGAGCCACAGCAGCCAGATGGTGGAATGGCCATAAGAAGAACATTCCTAGTTGGGAGGCTTGTCAGAAGTCCCTTCGCCTAAGATTTATGGATCAGCCCCAGGAGGTGCGAAGCCAGTTTAATGGTAAGACTAGCGCTCAGGAACATTTGGCGTAGTGCTACAAAGCATGGAAGCATATACCTCAAGAAGAATGGGTGCATAGGTTTGTGCATACTCTGGAACCTATCGCAAAGAACTGGTATGCGGAAGTCGAGCTTCGCCATGGTACCGTAAGTTGGGATTCTCTTGTTGATAGTTTTGTGCTGACATTTTCTATTAATGAGGATTGCCTTGTTTTAGACACAGCTATTAGGATGATCCATACTAAGGTCTTTGATGATCAAGAGATAGCGGAATACCAACCTGGTTGGAAGGAACAAAAAGCTAAGGGATCGAAGCTCACAGCTCCGTCACAGAGTTTGCCAGGATGTGCCAAAGTTCAATGTGGTGTCGATGGTCCTTATTGTGATGAAGCTGCAGTACTGGGTGCGTTGAAGAACAAAAATGCGGCGAAGCCTAAAAGCCGACCATTGGAAAACTGCCGATTTGGCGGCGCCGGTACTTTAATTACCTGTACTAAGGAGATCTGAGGAAATCTAGCACCGTGGGAACAAGACCTCTGTCAGATTTGGTGCCTTCAATGCACAGTTATGGCAGATTTGCTCGATGGATTGTATAAGAAGACACCTAGGTTTGGGGAAATCGCATTACACATTTCCTTGAGGTTTACAATTGAGCCCATGAAAACTGATCGCGAGCTTTAGGATTTAGTGAGAGAATTTGAACAGAGGGGTCTACCGGATATTTTCAGTCAACCACCTACCCCTACACCCCGCGAAGAAACTCCCCCAGCATCGACTCAGCCGATGCAGACACGATCTGCCAGGAAAAAGTTTAAACCTGAAGTATGTTCTAAGTGGAACGAGGACCGACACAAGCAATCAGGGAAAACACCGGAGGATCTTGCGATGGCTCCGTCTGGTTCAGTAGATCTCCCACCTGAATAGGATTAGAACATTGCACCGCAGCGTCCACCATATCTCCAACTTATTCGACCAGGAGTCCAGCTACCTCAACGAACAAAGAATTTTACATTACACACCCTTTTGTTGCCACCGAGTGTGCAGCTGGTCGGGACCATGACAGGGAAAATAGACCGGCTTAAGTATGCAGACCACGACACGAACGATCGTGGGAAATTTCCATAGTTCGCACCTGGGACATACTTGCACTCTATCCACTACCCCAACTAGACTGGAGCGATGTTACTAGAAGTAAAACAGTGGGCTGCTGGCTTGGATCAAGCTGGCCTGTTGAAGATTCTCGATGTTCCCCACTTTGGTCGCGGCACGCATGTGACCGTGGTGGTCAAGCAATTGTTGGCACTGGTGCATGATGGGCACCTCTGGATTGGCAACCAAAAAATTTCCATTAATGGAGAACTCATTCACAAGATCACAGGCTTGTCGAAGGAAGGGCCCGATCCTGGGATTGAATTCCCGTCAAAGCACGACGATGCGAAACTAGCACAGAGCATGAAGGACCGTTTCGGCTTGACGAAGGGAAAACGAGGGTATCACACTTCTATGATTCAAGACCAGAGTATTCGCTTCACAGCTAAGCCCTTAGCATGCAAGCTCATACAAAAGTGCAGACCAAATGAAGTGCCTGCCCCGGTCATCAGAATTGCTGCGAACTGTGCCGAAGGCTACAGTTACAACTGGGTTGGGTACATTGCGAAGGAATTCCTTGAAGATGCTTGGGACGCACAGGGGAAAGGCAGGACCTTTCACTACTCACGGTTAATAGTCCTTATTGCATTATTAGGATGGAGAGAGCCCACTGAGGCGCAGTTTGTCGACATCCCTTCGACGCTGCCTGGCGCAGTAAGATATGCATATCTATGGGTGTCGCAGGACAAAAAATCCCAGCAAATGTCGAACTGTGTGTTCGCCTGTTATTCACTGAACATTTCCTATGAGATTCTGAAGACGCCATGGCTCAGCAATGAGCTATTCTCTCAGTATAATGGGGTGGCCAACTTCAGCATCGACATGCATCATATTTTCATCCGGGCCCACGCAGATCAAAAGCATCAATGGTTTAAGTTACCATATGTAGTAAATGAGGGAGACATTCGTGTAGTAGTTCAGCAATGGCCAGCTGAATGGTTGAAAGACGTGGGAAAAAAACCTAACATTCCAATTCCCCCAGTTACCAATGTGGGCGTAGGCCCTAGTCAGACGCAGCAGCAAGACTCACCCGAGGACAGTGCAGAACAAACTGAGTCGCAACAGAATGAAAGCGACCAGGGTGGAGATGGCGGAGGTGAAGCAGAGGAAGAAGATTCGGTTAAAACCATCTCAGACCCCAATTGGCTAGAGAAGCAAAAGTCACTAGAAGCACAGGAAGTGACCAAACCTCGGTCCAGAAAGAAATCAAAAGCATCAAAGGACAAAGATATTGACGAAGAGCCTATTGTGACGCTGGAAGAGCTTGATCAGGCTCTGACGAAGTCTACAAAAGAATTAACTGACAAGTGGTCACAGTTTGCAAATATGCATCTCGCTACACTCACTGGCATAGCGAATAGGATTTCAGAGCTGAAAGAGTTAGCAGCGAAATCAACAACCAACACAGCGGCAAGCAGTGCCCCAGTAAGCACGCAGCAAGACACAAGGCAGTGGCCTGCCAGAGCTAACAGAGGCCAAGTCTCAAGCACAGCCCTCATTCTTACTGATGCAAATTCCCGATCACAGATGAGTATGACAGTTGGGATAGATTACACCAAGATGTCCATGATGGAATTACATCTTTGCCAATCAGCCATCATGAAGGAAATCCAAGCCCGGTACCACTACTCACAAATACAATTAGAAAATACAATGAAGCAGAATAATAGCCTCGCAGCGCAGTTGGAGGAAGTGGAACAGAGGAAGAGCATCGCAGAACGTAAACAGGGTACACTAGTACGAGTTTTGGATGAGGCATGTCGAAGTCTTCCTGACTTCGACGTACAGCTGGAGGAAGAGCCAGAACAAAGAATAGTTAGGCTAAAAGATTATGCACAGCAGTCTCGTAGCGAAATCGAAAAATTAAAGGCAGAACACGAGACTCAGATTGCGGAGCTTCAACTTCACATCACTCCGGAGAGTCCACCTAAGGTCAGAGAACAGTGCCATGCAGACATTCAGGCCTCGGCAGCGAAAATCTCAGATATTGTGGGCAACGCAGCAAAGATGCTAGAAGACAGTGTAGAGGCCTGGACAACCCTTCAGGAACATCTAGAAATAGGACAGCTGCAAGAAACCATCAAGCAGCGACAGACAGAGCTGGATGCAGTAAAAGCGAAAATTAAGACTTTGCCTCCTATGCAGAAAATGTTCAAGGTAAAGCAAAGTAATGAACTCTAGCAGGAAATTGAGTCATACAGAGTGAAAGTAACAAAGCTGGAAAATTCTATGCAGCCACTTGTTAGTGAGGCTTTGGAGTTGAGTACTGTTGTGCATAGCCAGCTCAAAGTTCTGAAGGAATATGATGCATTTGCACAAGAAAAAGCCAGTGAAGTATCATTTGCAACATTGCAGGAGTTGGTGGAAAAGGAGAAAGCAGCTGACTCACATCATGCATAGCCTCAGCAATCAATTCACTATCTTCGCAAAGAAGATTCTTCCGCCGGAAGAGCAGCAGAGTGTCCCGGGACAGGACACTGGTGAGTCTTAGGGGCCTGTTGGGGAGCGCACCTTAAGGGTCTTTAAATTTGGTAACTCCACGGGTTTTGCAGAAGTTTGTAAGCGAAGTTACGACTCAAAATAGTCTTAGGGGTGTCGGGGTTGAGTCAAAGCCCTCTTTTTGTAATAAACCCATGGTTTAAGTCTAGGGTTTAGGGTTCAGGGTGCTCATGGTTTAAGCCCATAGTTTTGTAATAAGTGCACTGTATAAATAAGCACTCTTGTAAAGAAGTGAGGTTAGGATTTTTGATGTAAGATGAATTGATGCGAAGCTAAGGCTTGTTTTAGTAAGAAAGGTTAAGTCCCAGCTGTGTGCGTGGATGACCTCTGCAGCTGTGTGCGTAGAGGGTTTTTGGTGATTAAGAAGATCTGCAGCTATGTGTGCAGAGGCCTGCAGCTATGTGCGCGGCTTTGAGGACTTGAAGGGATCTGCAACTGAGTGCGCAGATCAGAACTGTGGTTTTTGTAAAGAGTTGAATAAAACATAGTTCTGTGGACGTAGCCCCTACACTGGGGGTGAACCACGTTATATCTGGTGTTGCAGTTCTTTTGTGTTGTTTCTGTTATGTTTTGTTATGCATTGATAAGTAAATAACTGATAAGTAATATCACTGCTAAATAATAACTTTGTTGTGAATTCCCAGTAAGGGTTAAGCAAGTAACTGTTTGTTTATCTAGTTGCAAAGTTATATACGTATTGTCCAAGCTCTGTATTGTATGATCATAATTTGTTAGAGGCTAAAGGTATAGTAATATCCCTCTTCTGCTTGCAGAAACCTGGTTCTGCGGCACCCCATAGCTGTTTCGGGTGAGACTGCAACCTGTTCGTAGGTTGTTGCCGAAAGGGCCAACACTGTGGGTCTTTTGTTGGTGCGAAGTTAATGGTGTAAAACCTAGGTCTGCCCTATAGCCCAACAACAATATGAACTAACGTGATAGGATATTGGCCAACAAGTGAAGCCCCCATGAGTTCTCCCTAGGTGTCCTGTTTATGGATGAATTCTGGAAGAGGCTGAAACCCTAACTTGGAGGGATCGTATCTCCAAGAATATAGTGAATCTGAGGATGAATTTTGGACACACTATACATCAGGATTTCATCTTCGGCCTCTGCAATGTTCAGTGCCTGAGCCTTCGCCAATATCGGAATATAGCGAAAGTACCAAAACTTAGCAATTTTAGTATTTAGGATTTTTTCTAGCTCGGGGTCAAACTAGGGTTTGACTTTCCCGGAGTTTCACCCAACCAAAAATCTTGATCCAGGTCTCTAAACTTCGATTTTGATGAGGAGAGAAATCCTATGCTGGGATCACTCAAAAATTCCTCTTCTGCACGAAGCCCTAATTTCCTGCGCCGAAAATTGAAAATGCTCGGAATTGAATTCTGCTTTGACAAAAAGATGCGCCCTTCAATGGAGAGTCAGCCTTGCCTTCCTTTGTTGATCAATTGTGGAGAGAGAACCAAAAAGTAAGAAGCCCTAGATTCTGTAGCTGTACAATGTCTTCTTTCAAGGTGGCTCTGATACCATGTTAAATTTTTCATATGCTTAACTAAGACATCAGTATTTCATTTCACTTTCATAACAAAAGCATATAAACAGGATCACTGAAAGATAGACAAGCACAACCATACAAAAGGAACACAAAGATTTATCCTGGGAAAACCCTAAAGGGAAAAAACCCAGCAAAAGCTTTCTCAATATAGATGTCCCAAAAAGATAAAAGATAAAACCAGCAAGGAGATCAAAGCCTGATCCTCCTCATTCTCCATCTACTTCTCTTCTCCACTAATGCGCTACACAAGTGAGAGTGTGTGTTCCAAATGAGGAGCACTACACCTCTATTTATATTCATCCGTTCACTTAACTCGTCTGTCATGTAGGCTCGAGTTAATCATGTAGGCTTGAGTTACACATGTAGGCTCAAGTAACCACGCTGGGGTGCTAATGACCCACCTTTACAATTAGAGGGGACTACCTCATGACTCTTATTAGTTCTTCCGATTAGGAGCATCGAGGTACAAAGTAATACAAGTGATTCTCCCGGTAGGACCGTCGGGGACCACAAAGAAATACATATAGAATATTCTTCGAAGTTACAATATTTCAACATGCTCTCCTCTTGGTGAGCCTAAAGAGGATGAATTGCACACTAAATGCTTGAGGACATGGTGTTGGAAACTCAAGGATGGCAGCCCACAAATGCTGGTCAACATGAAGCCCACAACAAACAAATATATCATGAATTTTTAGTTTATATGTTTTGCAAGACTGATTTGATATTAGGTGTTCACCAGTTTATACTAACAATGGTCTTTTGGAATTCTTTGCATAAGATTCTCAAAAAGTTTTGGATCTTTTTTGTTGGATTGAAATGTTAAATTTTGAACTCAAAAAGAGTATTGTTTAACTTTTTTTTAGTACAAAATTATGTTATTAAAAAACATTTAATATTTAAATAGAAATTAAAAAAAATATATCTTCATCACATTAAAAATCAACAAAGTGTTGAACATGATACCAACAACGAACACATACGGGTTGCTTAGAGCAGCACTACTATCATTGATATTTCAACTCAAATATATATTTTTAAGAAAGCTTGAAAAAACAAATTTGGATATAGCACAACTGACCATTAATGCTTGATGGAGAAAGACACATATGAGCAGTCACCATTAATATTAAATGGTCAAAGGAAGGCCACAACACCATGGGATCTGCAAGCAACTGTTATGTAGTATGTAGTTTTGTGGATTGTTTTTAGCGATGGGTGTCTTAATCATGTGAAAGCAACTCAACATCCTCTTAATATCTGAGTGGTGATTTATTGTAAATGATTGAAATTGAACAACAATGTTTTTTGCCTCTTTATGGTGGGGTTTTAAATTGACTTTTCGAACTTGATGCGCCCCTTTCATCTGGTTACACAGAAGTTCTGAGTTGGTGAAGGATGAAATGTCCCATATTTTTTGGCTACTTTCATCCCTTCAATAAGTGCAGCATAGTATGCTTTGTTGTTTGTTGTCCTAGCACATATGTCCCAATTTGTTTGGTAAACCTCATGCAAAGCATTGTTGTATAGAACATAAGCAATGATTGCTCATCCTGGATTGGGGTAACATGACACATAAATGCATAATGTCCATTTATTCACCATTGTGTATGTTTTGAATGACCTGAAAAGACAAATACATAAACACAAACATTTTTTTATGAGATTCTAATTGAACAAATAAATCAAACGCCTTGAAAATGTCACAAGAGAGCATAATGTAGGCATAAAGTACCTCAACTACTTCGAAAGGTCTAGCATACATTATGGAATGTCTAGAACCTAGACATTCTGAATCTCAACTACTATTTACAGAATGCAATATTTCATATTCATCTTTGAATCCCATAGTGTAGGATGTCTGAGACAAGAAGTATTATGAAGCTCAACTGCTACTTACAGAATGTGATATTTTATTTTCTTCCTCATAAACCCTGAAGGTTGTATAAGACCAAAGTTACAATGGGGCTTGATTCCGTGAAGGATGTATGAGGCAAAAGTTACAATGAGACAAAAATATTATGTAGATGTAACCCTCAAATATGTACGAGATAAAAGTTACAATGAGACTTGATGCAAGTTGAAATTTTATCTTGTGTAATCTCATTCAAAAGTTACAATGAGACATGATCCAGGTAGAAATTTTATGCAGATGAAAAGAAGTATTCTATAGATTTTGTTTGGCATTTAAAATTTTGTAAAAGAAATCATAACAAATCGGATATAAAAGATATGCAGGTGTATGAATGGAGTCACAAATCGTATATAAAAGATTGAATAAGTAGGTGTATGAATTGCTTGGGAGTTTGTTTTAGGCCTCCAATTTTTTTATTGAATTTTCCTCATGCTGAATTGGGAACTTTTTATAGCACAAAGAGAAATCATAGGGCTAGGGTTGTTTGCCATTGCTTAGATAGAAAGGTAATATACATCCTGAACAAATACAAATGCTAGATTAGTTTCAAATTGTGTGAATAAAGTGCTTTGCCAAATGAATAATCTCAAAAAGAAGGCTGCAATAATTACTTCATAGATTAGGCTTCCAAGATATATGGTGGAGCCCAATAAAATGGTCGCTCCCCTTTGAAGCCCTCTCTCTTTCATATTGTACTTGTAGGAGTAAAACGGTTACCATGACCATTGAAGATTAACAAATAAGAATTCCTTGGTGTATAACCATCGAAAATGTAGACCTAATGAAAAGGTATCTGCCACTCTCCTCCTTTAGAAAGGAACAAACTGCAAGCCAAGAAAGGTCAAATTTTCAGCCAACCCGTAACTTTAAATTTCCACTCTCATACAACACCCTTATAGGATTGTTCATTATAACTCCCAGCATAAATATTTCTCATTAAAACTACAAAGGATCTGATTCCTGCCACCATATAATGATAGAGAGAAAGCAAGTAGCATGGCAAGGTAGAAACTATTGCCAGGGTTCACATACCACTTTTAACTTGTGGACTAAGCGGATAGCACTAAAATCAATTTGAGAAAGTATGAGTGGCATAGAAACAAAATGGCACTTGAATAAGATTTGAAATGGGAAGAAGAATATAATGGAGACTCGTCCATCAGACCGTGGTCTGGTAATTGAGATAGGGCATTATCTTGTTAATGATTCAGGTTCAGACCCTGGATGGCATAGAGCTTTGAACTATAAGTTGAGAGAGTTTGACAGGTTTCATATGCAGCATTACCACAATAGAAAAATTGGAGCCTCAAAAAACTGTAGGAAAGGCGACTATCATGCCATAAGAAGTTAAGAACCCACAATATGATGCATCATTAGCACAGAAGAATAACTCTGATAAAAATTAGAAGAAATGGATGGCTTAGCAACATTGTAAATTTTTTGTGGTAATTCTTGGAGAGTGGTGATTAAGATAAGAACCAAAATGGCAACATCTAGAAAAAAAATAAAGCAAAAATATTCATAGAAAAATAATAAAAAAGCATTCATTGGATATGCACACAAAAAGAAATAGTTCATAGGACAAAAGACAAAAAGAACATGAAACACGGTTACAGTAGAAAGGAGTTGCTGGATAGATACCACATGTAGCATTCAGCATGTAACTAAGGCAGAGAGTTAGAGACTACAAGTTCAAACAAGAGATATACAGAAGTAATTGGATGTAATAACTCTATTCAAATTCAAATTTTTAATAATGATGATGTATTTGATTGAACCTTGGAGCGTATTTATAAGACTGACTCAACTAATTCCATTAATGTGTTTATACAGCTAATGATGTCATACATTATACACATGCACGTGCTAGATTTTTAAAATGTAAGACATAAGGAAAAGTGGTAATGAGAAATCACAATATATTGTACCATTTATAAGATTTTTTAATAAAATGCATACATATCAGTAAAAATATACTATCATTACTTCAAGAATATTACCAAATGACTGGATAATAATACAATTGACTCCGTCTACCAACATAAGAAAACAAAACCTTCTTGTATTCCTTAGCACCTAGCTTCATGGAATCTACTTCTTTTCTATAAATGTTCATTCTTGCTACCATATATGCTTATAAATCATCTTCAAAAGTCAAATCATCATGAAAAGTTGTTCTACAACTCTTCCAAAGCAAGGGAATTCCTGTCAGCATGGTCTTTCTCTGATTTTTCTCTGTAGCACTTTATTTCATGGTATTTCCCCAATTTCGATCGTCTATTTTTCTTTCTATCTAGACGTTTATGTTTCTATATTTTTCTCAGACTCAACTTTATTATGATTTATATTATTTAAAATAGATCCCAGTACTGTAGATCTTGCTTGTATAATGAGTTTCCTCCTCAGCATAGCATTGATATTTTAAGGGAAAATCAGCTTCTCTGGACATTTTGTCATGATCCTTGCTTTTTGAGCAGATTTTTTATTCCAAAGATCCTAGGAAATGTGGAAGATCAGCTTCTCTATAAATTTATCAAAATTCTGGCTTTTCGTAGCAGAGTTGTTATTCGGGAGACCCCCGGACATGTATTGAGCACATTCTCGTTGATTCTTGATAGAAATTTGACTTCTTTTTTGAGAATTTTCAATATCATTTTTTCTACTCAATGTTGTGGACCCCTTGCTGATAAGGCTAGGTTTTGATACTTGAGAGAATTTTTTTCGGTTCTACTTGTTCCATGCTTTTCTTCATATCAAAGTCATTCATTGTCCTTTCCCATCCGCTGTAACAGCGAGCCCTAAGTATTTTTATTTGAATGCTGCTTTTCAGATCTTTAACTCATCATCGACTGCATTAAAAGAAATTCGGTTTCTTCGGTAGCATTCTTGCCTCTGTCGAGACCTGAATGGGTGGATTTTGGTGGTATTGAAGATACATTTTAGCTTTTAAGATGATGTCATATGCGGGTGAAGAACAAACCAAATATTACCTCTTCAAAATCGTTTTAATAGGTGATTCTGCAGTGGGAAAATCCAATCTACTTGCAAGATATGCATGAAACGAGTTCTATCCCAATTCCAAATCCACGATCCAAGTGGAATTTTAGACACAACCCATGGAAATCGACGACAAAGAGACCAAAGCACAGATATGGTACACGTTGAGACACAACCCATGGAAATCAACGGCAAAAAGCACAGATCTGGTACACGGCCGGCCAGAAGCGCTTCAGAGCCGTGACCTCGACAATTACAGAGGAGAAGTGAGAGCTGTTTTGTTACCTAAATTAGCACTGTTTTGTTACAAATTTAGAAAATTAAGAATAAAAGACAAGTTTGCAAAACCTGCAACTAATAACCCAGGTTTCGAAGTAGGTAAAAACTATCCACTATAAAGGAACCTGTTTTACGACGGATTCAACTTCGGTTTCTTGGCAAACAACAATGGAATAAAACTTGGATGCAGCAGCAACAGCTCCAGCTCCTGTCACTCGAGAGTCGAAAATAGCACTTAGACAAACCCTGTAATTGGGAGTACCTTGGATGCAGCAGGTTTTCGGAGGGAGGGAGTCTGATTTTCGAAGAAGGGAGCTGGGAGCAGAGTAGAGACTGGGGTGAGTGGAGGAGCCACCAACCTGTAGGGTGGCGATTAAATGAGAGGGGAGGACGTCGATGGGACTGTGGATCTGCAGGAAAGGACACTCGAGGCGATGACGGGGATGGCGGATCTGCAGGGATCCTGTGGGACCCGGTGAAAAGGATGATCACCGACAGGGTTGGAATTTCAAATGGCGGACACCAGTCTTCAAATTTGAAGCCTTCAGAGGCCTTCAAAGGCCATTTTAAACGTCATAGAAGGTCAAAAGGAATTTTACCATGCAAAAAGAAATTAGTTTCATTTCCAGCACTTCAATAATGAAATTGAGTAAGTCTCAGTAAATTTGCAACAGAAGGGCAGCTACAAAATTTGCCTATCCAGGGATTCAATGGACTATGGGAGAGTCGGGACTCAGAGTCTTCCCAAGTGCCCTTGAATAGTCTAATCATGGATGAAGATCTCAGTCCCAATCGACACGGACCACGGTGGGCCACAAGGCTGCCTAGTGCTAAGTTCAAGTTGGTGAGTCAAGATTGTGACTCACGATTCGATGTTCACTTTCAAAGCATTTAATGGCATTAGCATGCATTATTGATTCACCAATTTCATTAAATCTTGGTGTGAGATGATGCCACGAGCCAACTTGATTTTCCATCAATCATCTTATTGTTCACTAAGTCACATGATCTCACAACTTACAAGTCACTTGAGATTTGAGTATATGACATGAAATTAAACGCTC
>LPNX010595222.1:2914-14074 GCA_001517045.1 Pseudotsuga menziesii | reverse complement strand
CAGTGGTTCTGATTTAGGGATTCAATTGCTTTCTACTACCTCTGCAAACCTGAGTAGTAGCTCTGCAAATCTGCGTTAATTAGGAATTCACTGGTTCTGATTTAGGAATTCAGTTGCTTGCTAGTACCTCTGTAAACCTCAGTAAATAAGGGATTCAGTGATTCTGTATTTTCAAATAAGCCTCAAGTCTCATTGGTTCGCTATTTTCTATGGAACCTCGTTTAATTAATTATGGCTTTGAGTTTGTCGGTCTTCCCCTTCATTAGCCTTTGCGCACCTGCTTTTAGTGCTTTCTTTGGGAGACCCTTTGCAGCGTCTGCTGAGTGCCGCTTTCTTTCATGCATTCTAATTTGAGTCTCTGAAGTTTTAAATTTGTTTTTAATTAAATAAAACTTTTGGGTCATTGAATTTGTGTAAGCTAAACTTTAGGCCATTTGTATCAAAAATTCAGTGATTTTTCTGGCCAAAATTCGGTAGAAATTGTTCAAATGGTAGTTTTCAGTGATTGGAATTGTATAATGTAGGTGCCCAAGATTAATTGAGGATCCCTAGTCCATTTCTGCAATTAAAATTGCAATTTTAACTTTGAGGGTATTTAAGGTTTTTTTCGGAATATTTCAAAATGTTAAATTGTAATGTTGTCATAATTTTTCATATTTTTTCAGTTTTGGGGAATTTTGTGACCCATTGCACGCATGGAAAGGGTTGTTATCCATAAGAAAATTATATGACCTATCTTCTATGAAAGACATATTAGGGTGAACTAAATGACTTTTACCTTTAACCCACCTTCCTTAAACCCACCTTGTAAGTAGTTCTATCACTTCCTTTAGGGGAGGGTGATTTAGACTATAATAGCTCACTACATATTCTTTAGTAGCTATGAGCTACTGGAGTGTCAATCAAGAATTGAATATGATATTGGCCATAGTGACGAGTGCATGTTGTTACTTGGGTATTTTTGCAAGGTATGATGGAACATATGAAGTGTTGCATTTGTGTATTTAGCTTAAAGTTCTGTTATAAATATTTGAGGAAAAACACTTGAATTTGTTTTTAATTTTTTGTATGTAGCATGTAGACATTTTTTCTTAACACAATTGCAGTTTTTCCAAATTTTATTTTTAAGGATGACTTAACATTCATTTAAATGTAGGAGTATCTAGTGTGAAATCTTTCTATTTAGCCTTTCTAATTATTTTTCCCAAGAAATTGAAAAAAAAAATTATTTATTTTATTTGCAAAATTTATATAGATTTTTCAATGTTTACTTCTTGTGGTTTTGTTTTCTACAATATTTTTGTTATTTGTGTTGCTTTGTTTGGTAATGTTGTACATATGTGTTTTCCTATCCAAGTTATAAACATTTCGGTATATTTTATTGAAAATTTGGCTTATTAATCTTTTGGGTTTTGGTAGGCTGCAGATTATCTATGCATAACAGATCTTTTAGATCTTATATGTTCGACTGTGGCAGATATGATGAAGTGGAAGACCTATGAAGAACGTAGGAAAATTTTCGACATTATATACTCCTCCAAATAGGAGGGGGTGTTAGATTAATAGGGATATTAGTGTAAGTGGGGCTGAAAAAACAACAAGGACTATTATTTGGAGTATGGTTTGATTTTGTTGAAAATTTTAGCTAAATCATTTTTTAAAGAAAGATGTTAGAGGAACTTTTGCAACCAACTGTATTGGTGTTTGGCATTTTGAAATTTTGATAAATATGGGGAATACTTTTATTAACTTTGCTCTATTTTATTTATGTGGGGTTATTTATTTTGTTTCTTAGTGAAGTTATTTATATGGCATTTTGAAATTTTGATAAATATGGGGAACACTTTTATTAACTTTGCTCTATTTTATTTATGTGGGTTTATTAATTTTGTTTCTTAGTGAAGCTATTTATATACGAGGTATGATTCTTGGAATATAAAGAACTACAATATATGATTTTTTTGGGGGAGTAAACTACTTAACTGACCATTTGCATCGATCGGACGACCTGGCTCACGTGAGAGGTCACATTCGACGTTGTCGGTCGTCCGATCAGTGCAAATGGTCGAGCAAATAGGTCAATCTTTTTTTTTGGCATTGAGATAACCAATGTGATATTTTTTTGTTCATTGTTGCATATTGTTATTGATGTTATGTGAAAAAAAATATTGGTGGATTTTATGCCTTTTTATATAACAATTGTTTTAATTTTTAATTTTTTTTTAACAAGAGTGGTTATGTTCTATTGAAAACTCAACAAAGAGATCGCTAAAACGAAAACGCATTACAACAAGCATCCCAATCTCTACTTCCTCCAATAGATTAACCTACAGAAGAGCTAAGGAGGGATATCAATGCTTACAACCGAGTTAACCATAAGTTTAGTGAGACCTACAGCTATAGATTTATTGGCTGCAAGATCCGCCAAGACATTTAGCCCCCTAAGAATATGAAAAAAATTAACCTTCTTGAACATTTTAGCCTTGGACCTAATTCTATTAATCAGCCTTGCTATCCGTTCATTCTTGCCCCTTCTTACCCCATTCAACGCTTGAATAATTACCCTGGAATCATTGAAATCCATGACCTCATCCACTCCTTTCTTCTGCAGCTACTTGAGACCTTGCCAGAGCCCATAAGCCTCAGCCATAAATTATTAGTGTCATAACCAATGTTTCAGCAGTATTCTATCTCGACTTTCCCATATGGATCAATAACGACTCCTTCTCCCCCGGCTTTCCCCAGAGTCCCTTTGGAAGCCCCGTCAAAGAACAGTTTAAAAATCTTCCTTTCTCTTAGCTAGTTCTCAAGCTGAGACTTATCCATCCTGATATCCAATTCATCCAACTTTTTATTAGCCTTATTATTTACAGCCATGATATTAAAACTTTGCATTCAATTTTTTTTATTGTCCGTCAGGTTTTCTTTTTTATTAGGGATCTTTGAGATACTGACAACCTCCTCGAACAAAGCATTTACTTTGATAGCAGTCTTCCATGCTGGCTAAATCTTTCCCTGAAATATTGTATGATTTCTTCTGTTCCAAATGCACCAGCAAATTATCTTAGGGAGTTTCAACCAGCAAGCTCTTACTCCATTTTTCTGGTTCAGCTCACCATGATACAGTTTTTCCCAATTAAGAAAACAGGTCTGAATTGTGTCCGACAATTGCACTCCGTCTCCCCAACGCTTCAGCACATCTTTCCAAACTAAAATGGCATAGGGGCACTTTAAAAATAAATGGTTGATCTTTTCGAAGGCTTCAACACATAAGGGGCAGCAAAATGGGCCAGCGAGCCCTCTTTTCTCCAAATTCTCACCAGTGAGCACTCTCTCATGCATCAGCGACCAAATGAACTGTAATGTCCCGGTTTTGACCCCGTTACATTAGATGTATATGGTGTATAAATTGTAAATGATCATGGTGTGGAGTTAAAGGCCAAGGCCCCACCATTGATCGGTAATGCTATGTTTTGAATTTGAATTGTCACCGATTAAATATCGGGGCATGCGGCACATATTAAGTTTCAGCATCATGTAAATATGCATCTATAATTAAAATAAACACAACCAGCTACGGTTGCGGCAACTAAATCGAATGGGGCATGATTTTCCCAAGGATAGGGATGTGGGGGAATTTGTTAAACCTTGGCTAATGGGGGAAAATACCCATGTGTCACCTTTCTTGTCTTTTTCCCCAATCATTTATTTCTGCCAGAATGTGGTCGAGTTAGTTATTGCATGGAATGGGAAGAGTATGGGCAAAAATTCGAATTGGGCAGAGAACCATTTTTTTGAAAAACGTGTACTGACTTCCTTAGCAAGGAAAATGCCCAAAAATGTATGCCATTCTGCCATGCATCCACGTTTTCCATTTTCCTCACCATTCTCCTTCACGTTGGGGTTTTTGGGGAGCAGCTGGAGTTTTTCCTGTGTTTTTCATTCCACGTTTTTGGTTGCTGGCTTCATTTTTCCCATGGATGGGAGGTCGTTTTGGTAGTGCTGAGGATTGGTTTGTTTTCCTCACGTTTTGGGAGCTACTGGTGCATTTTCCATTCACTTTTTTTTGTAGTTTCATGTGTTTTTACCATGGCTGTGAAGGGCCATTCACGTTTTTGGCTGTCTCACTGTCTATTGGTCTCACGCACAGACTATTTGGGACGTTTTTCCCTGCTGTGAGTTGTGCTCACTAATAAGCTTTAGGACTGTGTGTTTTCCCCACGTTGTGAGCCGTTTTGCAGTTACGTTTGGGGACTGCTGTAGATGGGTTGCAGTCGTTTTTCCCTGGTTCAAGCTGTAATAGCTAAATTAATTGCCGGAGTGCAATGGTTGGTCTTCGGACTGTAAGAGGAGCAGAGATGTTGGCTTAGTTGCTTGATAAACCTGGTGGCTGGAACCACACAGACCGAGCTAGAGGGCTGGCCTTATTCTCCATCACCCCTGAATAGCACTGGAAGGGAATGCAGGGCCTAAGGGACTGTGTAGCAGAGAAGGGATTGATTCCTTGTGTTGGGTGTGGATGGGTGTCTTAGAGGTCAGGCTAGTTCTAGTGTAGGTGTTCTTGGCTCTGTAATGAGCTCACTCGCTTAGCAATTTGCCTTCATCAGCTCTTGAATGGCCTGATAAACCCAACTCTGTTGGCTTGGCTGTGTGCTTGTGTACCCTTGGCTATGTGTAAGCCTGGTGTTCCCTTATTCCTTGGAGAATCATGCCCAGCTCGGGGGTGGCAGCATTGCTGAGAGATTGATGATCACGCTGGCCTATGGTTGGGTGGAACGTTGCAGCGACGTAGCTGGTTGCGGATCGAGTTCATCATAAGATAAGTGCTTTGCCCATTTTACTTCTGCAACTGTACATTTTGTTAATGAAAATGAAATGAACATGTTGAATGAATGCTTGCTCAAATGTATGATGTTTCCGCTGTGTATGTTAAATGAATGCATCTGTGTGTGTTATACAATGGCATTTGTGCATGTTTTACCATAATGCATTCTTGGCAGCATTTTGTTTAGCAATTTTTCTGTATGCATATGTCATGGGCTCGTATCCCTATCTGATAAAGCTTGTAATCACGTCCTCTACGCCGGTCGGAGGCGTGAGGATGTGACATGAACATTTCAATCTTTGGCAACGTGTGACATTTCCACAGATAATTCCAAATTTGTGGGTTGACAGGCACATTATAGTTTGCTGTAAATCTTTGGTATCCTTCTGACATTGAGTAGCTACCAGATTTCCTTTCTCAGCCACGTCGGTCCTTCCTGAATTTAGCTATCGGAGCTAGCCCAGCCAGATGGTTGAACAACGAAATTTTCTCAGCTTTTAATTATTCAGGGCACTCCGACAATACCTAGCCAGCACAACGATTTGGTTCCTCGAGCTCCCATTTGGACATATCCCAGACGGTATTCACCCCATCGCGACCATCCAGTGCTGCAAGTGTGGAATTTGAGGAGGTGTCTTTCCAAGGATCCTGTCATGCCACAAATTGATCGATTTCCAATTGCCCAGGACCCAATACAATTCTTCTTGAAATTGAGGCAACGCCTTATTACAAATGTTGAAAATTGAGGAGTCGTTCTTAATCATGTGATCCCCATCAAAGAATCTGAGCCTCGGGCCTCTGAAGTATTTGGCTTTCAGCACATGACTGCACCAAGAAGGCTTGGGGGCGAGCAAGTTCCAAAGTAGCTTGGCTCCCATAGCCAAGTTTTGATTTCTAAAATCTCTGATGTGTAGAACGCCCTTTGATCTGGGCAATTTAATTATTTTCCAACTGACCAATGCAAATTTTTTGCCTCCCCCAACACTGCCACCCTGCCAAAGAAAGGATCTAACTAGGGCTTCAATCTGAGTTATTATTTTGATTGGAGCAAAAAGAAGAGAGCTCTGATAGAGCAGGTAGCTGTTCAAAACAACTTTTATTAAGACTACCTTCCCAGTTAGATTTAACCATATTGACCCCCATCCTTTGATTTTCCTTTTCATTTTTTCCACAATTGGATTCCAGGCTGACCTCTTGGGTTTGGATTTGAAAATGGGGATCCCTAGATAATTGAAGGACTCCCAGGCAACAACACCATTCATATTGAGAACCCGAGTAATATCTAGCATTTCCCTAGGATTTATATTCCATCCATAGATCTGACTTTTCCTTAAATTGATTTTGCTTCCAGAGGCGTGACAGTAACGGTTCATTTCAGTCTTGAAATGATGGGATATAATTTGACTGGCTCCTCCAAGCAAGATAGTATCATCCGCGAATTGCATATGATTGATATCTTTTGTGCCTCTAGCCATCCTAATGCCGGATAGGTCCTGTTCTTGCCTGGCATATTCCTGCTGAAAGCTTAGAACTGAATCCTGGATGGCATAAAGCAAAGAGGAGAGTGGGAAACCTTGCCTCAGACCTCTCAAAGCTTGAAAGAAGGGGGAAACTCTTCTGTTGACTAGCGGGGCTATCCACGGCTTGCTAGTACAGGTCTTGACCCAAGAGATAAATTCTGAAACGAAACCAAATCTCTGCATTACCTGAAAGAGAAATGAATGGCTGACTCTATCGAAGGCATTTGCTAGGTCAATTTTTACCACCATTTCTTTGTTGCTGTTCTTCAGACTAGAATGTATAGCCTCTTGAACTAAGATAATATTTTTCCAAATGTTCCTGCCTTTAACAAATCCGCCTTGGTTCTTCGGAATAAGGCTAGGCAGGATATGTTTTAGTCTGCTGGCCATTATCTTAGTAATGATTTTATATCCTATGTTGCACAAGGATATAAGCTAGAACTTGTCAAAATATTTAGCCTCCTTCTCTTTGGGGATGAGAGTCAGAAAGGCAGAGCTCGTGTTGCCTCCAATTTTACTGCGCCTCTGAGATTTGCTAACCATTTTGAGTAAGTCATTTTTTATTATGTCCCAGCAAAGTTTTATGACGTTAGCATTATACCCATCGGGACCCGGAGCTCTGTCATCCTCCATACCATCGACAGCCTTCTTGATTTCATCCAGTGTGATACTTTGTATCAGAACTTCGTTATCACTATTTTTTATTGCATTGGGAACCAGGTTTAGGAGCTTGTTGTCTTCCACGATCTGTTGGGCGTTGAACATTTCACTGAAATGCATAGTTGCTTCAGTCTTTATGTCTTCGAAATTGCTGATAAGTTTGTCCTAAGACTGAATTTCAAGCACACCGTTGAAATATTTTCTTGCCTCGGCTTGCTTGTAGAAAAAGCTAGTGTTCCTATAGCCTTCGCTCAACCATTTGCATCTAGACTTTAATCTCCACCATTCAGATTCTTGTCTGCAGGCAGCATGGAGGTTCGATTGTAGCTTAATATCAGTTTGGATGTTGTTGTGATCCACAATATTTTCCTCCATGTCAGCTTGGTGGGTCTCCAGCGCTAGAGTAGCGTGGGTTTTTTTTATAAATGGGAGAGGGGATCGACTTAGCCCATGATTTTAGAGCTTTTTTAAGCGTTCTGGGTTTCTCCTCCCATACAAAGAAGGGAGACCCTGTAATTGGGGGAGACCAAGAATCAACAACTATCTTTAGAAACTCAGGACAATTGGCCCATATATGATTGAATCTGAATGAAATAGGGCCCAGATTTTTATCATTAACCATCTTAAGGAGAATAGGCTTGTAATCCGATCCTCCAAACAGTAATATTTTGGAAGACAAATTCAGACCTAGTAGGAGGAAGGTGTCATGGACCAGGAAATGATTGAGTCTGGCAGCAATGTGTCTAGGCCCAATCCTCTTATTGTTCCAAGCATACTTTCCAGTAGATGGCTTAACATCCATGAGATCCCATTCCAAAACGATCTCATCAACAGTTTCTCTAATGGAGTCTCTGACCAAGGAGCCCCCTCGTTTTTCATCTTGGCTGAGGATGACATTTAGGTCCCCCGCAAGAATTACATTACCTTGCAGGTTGCTCTTTTCTTTGCGAAGGAGACTCCAGCAGACATTTTTTTTAGCGTTAGAATTGGGTGCATAAATATTGAAAATTCTTACTAGGGTATTCGTGTCTTTTTTCCTCAGCAGGGTGAGGATCCAACAAGAGCTGTACTTGATGTCGACAGCCTCGAATTTCTTATCATCCCACAGAGTTCTAATGCCTCCGGATGCGTCCCTTGAACTAATTGCAACTTTACCTCTTTTTTTCCAAAATGTTAAATTTACATGGAGAAATGCGGCTTCCTCCATCTTGGTCTCCTGGATCAGAAAGATGTCTGGTTGATGTAAACAAATTAGATATGTCATTGCTTCTTGATTTTTCTACTGAGACCTTTGCAGTTCTAGGAGAGGACCTTCATTACTTACTTTCAGTGAGCGAAGGAATCCCTTTCTAGGCATGCTCCTGCTGGCGGGTGTTTCTAGTGTTTTTCAGCAGCTTTTCCAGGGTTAGCTGGGAGCCATGTAGCTTATCTTTGTAGGTAGCTTGTTCCCTAACTTCTTTCTTGGATTTTCTTCCTTTGGTTTTAGTCAGTCATGGGGTAGTCATTTCTTCTATTTCCCCTTAGGTGATAAAATTTCAAACGGACCACAGTAACGTGGTGCCAACTTTACAAAACTCCCTAGTCTTAGAGAGATTTTCTTGGGCCTTACCTTGATGAACACATGTTCACATACCTGGAACTCCTTTGGAGTTCTTTTCAAGTCTGCTTGATTTTTTTGCTGATTCTGTGCCACCTTCAGATTTCCCTGCACTTGCTTTACAATTTCCTCCATTTCTTTCAACAATTCTGGACCTAACACTAATCTATCTACTGGATTATTCCAAGAGATAGGAGTGTTGCATTTGCGTCCATATAAAATTTCAAATGGACTAAATTTAGCTGATGACTAATAGTTATTATTATATGCAAACTCTGCTAGATGTAAATAGTCTTTCCACTTACCTAGCTGATCTTTCACATACATTCTTAATAAATCCTTCACTATCTGGTTTACTCTTTCAGTTTGTCCATGGAAGAAAGTACTGAAATTCAATGTTGTATTTAATCCTTTAAACAAGGACTTCCAAAAGTTTCCTATAAACTTAGGATCTCTGTCTGAGATTATAACTTTCGGTACTCCATGTAATCGAAAAATCTGCTTTAGGAAGTGTTGACGGGCGATTCTGATTCAGTCCGCAACGGGGGAAAACGACCCAGTCCGGGATCCTTAGAACAGGTTCCAAGCTGTTTCAGGTAGTCGTTCCCGACAGGTTTATAGGCTCTGTTAGCCTGGGATCCTAAAAGGGTAACTAGTGCTATCGATTAGTAGGTGCTTAAACTTAATGATTTATTAGAGTTAAAACTGAGTTTTATGCTACTATTGTATGAAAACACTATACACAAATTTGTTATATAGATACAGCAGAATTCAGAAACAAACAAAAACTAATACAATACTGTTAACCATATACACAAATATACAGCATTCACACCAAGGAGTAAGCTAAAGATGTTTTTGCAGAAACATAGGTAATCATATTCACAGTTTTAATATCATGCAGAAAAATAACATTAAATAAATCCTAAAGTCCTACTCTAACTCCTATCCCGATCGGGAGCACAATTAAACTAATACTGATTCTCAGCAAACACTGGAAAACGTAATGTAAAATCTCATTTGCAGAATAGTAAAGACATTTAAAGCCTGCAAATTAATACATGCATTACTAACTATCATATACCAATAATAACAATTATTAAATACATGATAGATTATACCAATATGACTGAAAACCAAAAGCAGCGAATACTTAAAAGATTACTTTCGCATAATTAATGAAAATGAACTATAACGAAAGATATAAATTTAAGAAATACAAATAGTAACAACTGCGAGATGTCATAAACGCAAACCAGTTTTAAAACTTAATAAGACGTAAATCCAACATCACCAGTCCAAAACAAAATGTCAACCGGTAGGAAACCGCCTAGCAGCTCATCCAGTTAGAACCAGCAGTTCAGTACTTGCATTACGATAGTATTCCCCCCTCCTGCCTTAAGCATAATGCCAACAGTCTATTAAATACATTCCTTTTTACCCATGATAGCATATTTGGGATCAAAAACAAATCTTCACGATCCCTAACTAATCGCCAAAGGAAAACGACAAGTGAAACCTGTCGTTTTTCCTTTAGCCCTTAATTTCTCACTCAGCCTACAGGATCGTAACATAAAACAGAGGAACCTGTCAAACTTTTTCTCCATTCCGTGATTCGATTCCAGCAAAGCAGGGATTACGCCGATCTCTTCAAAATTTGGGGAGTTAATATCTGCGATCCACAAAAGAAATATTTAGAAAATCGTAACAGTAGGTGAAATAGAATTATAAATCAAATAATTTCAACGTAACGAATTACCTGACATTCAGCCATATAACAAACCATGATCAAAAACTATATATTCACTGGGGCATTAAAGACCTGAATGTTTACTCCACTGGAGTGACTGGGCGAAGGGGCTTTAAACTGCATTAAAGCGATCTGAGCGTTCAACTCTCGTAACTTTTCTTCATTCCTTTCATTTTCGTCCTGCAATTTCAGGACACGCCTGATGAGTTTGTTCTTATGGTTTTTCAACCGCAACAAATGCTTGTCGCTAACATCTATTTTCTCCTTCATCCCCATATTATCGATTTTCAATAGATCTCTGCTAGCAGATACCTCACGGATTTTTTCCTCCATTCTACGGACCTTGCCCAGTAGACAGTTAACGAACAAAGGGTGAATGTTTTCACCGATCTCATGCAAAACAGAGGAGGTCACTTTAACTGATTTTTCATTCATGACCGAATCGGTCACGCACTCCACATGAGCTTCTGAAATTTTCTTGCCCTCGACTGGTAGGCTTTTCGACTCAGGCGCAATTTCCACTTCTGTCTGAACAGGCTGGACTTCAACAAAAAGGAAGGGATTCTCAGAAATTTCTGAAACATTCACCGTAGGACTTGGGTCGACTGAATCGGTCCTTAGATCAGGATAAACAACATTATCATTTCCCTGGGGAGACGTGGTAATCTCCTCAACGTCGATTACCACTGTCTCAACATTATTTTTGTCCTTTTTAGGCCCTTTGACAGATTTGGCTCTGGCCATGCTGCGTGTTAGTCTCCTACTCAGGTTAGGAGCGTTTCCTCGTTGAATAACATTTTTGCCCCTC
>LPNX010595208.1:0-76779 GCA_001517045.1 Pseudotsuga menziesii | reverse complement strand
TCTACAATAAACTCATTAGATTCAGAATTTCCATAAAGATATTTAATGTTACTAATGTAAATGAAAATGGCGATCTATTGTTCTCTAGTATCTCTAAAACTATATCTCCTTGAATTCCTTCTTTATCGAAAGTAGAACAAGGAAAGCTTTACCTGTAGGAAGCTGAATAGTCTGGCTAACAAGCATTATATCTATATTTCTTTACTGAAGGAATTTGGTAACAGCATATGATTCTAGTACTTTAAAAGATCTGATAAGCAGCTATCCCAAAACTTTACCTAGATATCTGTAAGAGAAAGAAAATTGTGTGCATTAGCTTAGCTGCTAAGTAAGCCCAGTATAACATAGCATATCCCCTTGCTGTTGCAAACAGAAAATAATCAGAAGACCGACAAGAAACTCTACTTGTATTTCTAAACATACATAAAGTCTAGTTAGTTACAAAACTAAAAGCATTAACTAATCAATATTTAATTATTGCATTAGTATGAGTTTACGCTATTTATAAAAGTTTAAATTTTTTTGAAAATTTGGGGATTTGACAGATTTGGAGTGAGGGATTCACTCAAGCAAGGGTTTTTTTACATGGTTGAGGGTTTGGGAATAGTTGCAGTGTGGGTGAGTCAAGAGTACAAGTCCAAGAGGTTCAAGGCTGATTCTGATTGTGTTGACCTATATTTGGTGTGTCATATCCAAAATCCTAGAGTTGTAAGTGTTATTTAACAAATCTACAAAATAAGACAAATCTATTGTTGGTTTTCCCTAGGGATTAGGGTTTATAGGGTAAATATTAATGTGTCAAATGGTGTGACTGATTTCCTTTCTTTTATTTCGATGTGTGATTTTGTTTGTGATCTATATTGTTTTCAGTAGTAATTGTAAGTAAATTATTCGGGCTACTAACAGGTCCTAGATATGATAAAATTAACATGGTATCAAAGTCGGTGTTGAGGATGAGATTGTTTTGTGTAGGAAATTAGTTTTAAAGGGATTTAGGAAATTAAAAAAAAAGGAAACAGCGTACGACCATTGTATGGGTCGTACAAACTATTCATCTGCATCCAAGAGGGGACTAATGGACAACGTTGAGTCTGTAGGTTGTGGTGACTGCAGCAGGGCGATGATGGGACTAAAGAAGTTGGAATCCAAGTTGTGTGGGAGTTAGCAGAAACTTGAGTAGAGTTGGGGGCTTCCTATGTAGTAGGAAGAAACACGCAGTAAGACATAGTCAGAGTAAATGTTGATGTGACATGAATACAGAATATTGTGGAATGGGATCATGTGTGTGAGAATATAGGGTCTTGAATTGTTGGGTTGCATGAGTTGTAGAGAGAGACCAACTGTCATGAGGGAGAAGTTGGGATGTTGAATACCCAACAAGAGAGTTAGGGAGAAGAAGCCACTAGGGAAAGGGATGATAGTAGACGTATCCACCAGCTAAGTGGCAATGGTGGTGGCTTGGAGCAGATTGAGGCACCAACGAGTAAGAATAGGCTAGTTAGAATGAAATCTTGGGTGAGAATATATGCAAGTGATGACATAGATACTAGAGGAGGGTTCAAGCAGAGAAACAACAACATAGAAAGAGAGTGAAGGCTCAATCAACAGAGGGAAAAGATGTCAAGCTATGGACTCATGATGTAGAGAATACCAAGAAAAAGTGTGGTGGGAATCAACGCTAAGAAGAGTGGACATAGGCTTGAATAAGAGGTTAGCAAAGGCAGAGAGCTCGTGAAGGTTCACGAGATAGGCCAATTTTTGAATCAAGGCTCATGATTGTAGGATTGGGCGTGGAAACGAGGGTCGTAGAAATCAACTCGGTATGGGAAAATAATGACAGGAATTCCAATGGTGGTGTATTGGCTTGTGGAATAGCTTAAAAAGGAAGTGGGATGTAGTTGAATCAAGCTCGCATGCGGGCTATGGAAAGGTTGTAGACATAGTGTGAAGGAGAGTTTATGTGAAGCCGCCTCAAGTTGCATCCATTGACAGAGTTGAAGACCGAGTGACATGGGAGTAGGTAGCACTAGAAAGAGGAATTTTATGGATGAAAATTGGGACAGGGTTGTGGGTTGTAGAGTGACACTACAATAGGCAGCCACTAAGTGTGATAGCTGGTATCCGTAAATTCAACCGCTAGTTAGGAAAAACTTGGTATCCATCTAGGAAAGTGTGTACATACTCTAAGGCATATTTCAGGTAGCTCTAGGAAAGGGCATAAGTGCCCAGAAAAGGATGCAGGAACTGAGAAATTTTTGGAAACTTTCCAAGGTCAAAAATTTTGCAGTGATCATAGTTCTGTAGGAATTGTAGAGATGGATGCATCCAAGATTAAGGATGAGATTTCACTTATTTCCTACATGACTAATTATATGATCAGTAGTGGCTGGGACATNCATAGTTCTGTAGGAATTGTAGAGATGGATGCATCCAAGATTAAGGATGAGATTTCACTTATTTCCTACATGACTAATTATATGATCAGTAGTGGCTGGTACATTGATAGTAGCGCATCTATACACATGACATGAGTGAGTTTGATGCTCCTTAGTGTTCCGGATATAGACTTAGACCGTTAAGTGAGGTGTGGGGCTCACACCACATTAACAGTGAGGAGAGTTGGTTTGATGATGTTCCAACTTGAGTTAGAAGGTCTACTGTAGTTGGAAAGATTGATGCATGTTCCAAAGATGAGGATTAGTTTTCTCTCAGTATCAACTTGGAGTATTAGGGATATGAGGCAGAGTTCCAGAATGGGTCAATACTCATATGTGTAGTGAGAGTAGGTGCCTAAGATGAAACAATGATGCTTAGCATCAGGGAGTACATGTTGAATGGGTTGTGGGGACATCCCGTGGTCAATTTCAAATGGATTTTGGTGCATATTTCTAGATGGAGTTTAGAGTTTGGATTAGTGTCTCAAAGGGAGTGTAAGTATTTTCTTAATAGGCCTACTTGGAATGAGACGAAACTGATGGAGGAGGAGCACAAGTATCCAGATAAGATTCCATTGCAAGTGGCAAGAGGATAGTTTAGTTCAAAGGGAGCATCTACAAAAACATAGGACATGTTTGATCCTCGAGGAGGTTATTTAGAAAGTACATTCCTTTCTAAGAGGGAGTGTTCATTTTCTTAGCATCAGACATGTACTTATGCATGGGCCAAGTGTGTGGCATGCAAGAGTCCTCCATGAGACTCTCAGACTTATGGTTTTCACTTTACAGTGAATGTGATTTTGTTATTATTTTATGTAAATGATCACATGGTATTTGGTGGTCCATGGTATTGGCCTATTGTATTTGCATATGGATTGAAATAAAATTTAGACTAAGTTAGAGGATTAGACATCAAGGCATTGTCAATGTGTGTGACATCTTGATAATGAGTGATCAGACCTAAGGGATGGATTCTCTTAGGGGATTTGGATTGAGAAAGTCACTCAATCCATGGTTTGTTTGCATTGTTAAGGGTTTGGGCATAAATGTAGCATGGGTGAGTAAGGATTCCAAGTCTAGGAGGTTTGAGACTGGTTGAGATTGTATTTACTCATATTTGGTGTGCCATATCTAAAATGCTAGAGTTGTAGGTGTTGTTTAACAAATTTACAATATAAGACAAATATGTTGCTAGTTTTCCCTAGGGATTAGGGTTTCCAAGGTAAACCTTAATGTGTCAAATAGTGTGATTGATTTCGTGTCTTTTATTACATTGCATGAGTTTAGTTGTGATCTATTTTTCTTTCAATAATAATTGTAAGTAAATTATCTGGGCTGCTAATAGGGCCTTTATCTAATAAAATCAACATTTTGGGTGGTTGGATTTTGTCCTAGCCTTGAGAGGAGGCTATGCATGCATGTACTTCATTCGTTGATCTCTCTCTCTCTCTCTCTCTCACACACACACACACACACACACACACACACACACACACACACACATATGTGTATGATAATTTTAGTTGTACACATATTGTGTATATTACATATTTGATTTCAACATTTAGTTTCTTTGGATGGTTATTTCCAACTCTTGAATGTCTTGTTAATTTGAGGCACATAAGAACAAATTGTTAAGGGAATTAGCACTAAGATTGAAAATAATACCACAACAATCTATTTTTGTTGCGTTTTCTATTACAATTTTTGCTTAAGAAGAGCTTTCATATCTAGTTTATGCATGTGAAGTTGCCCTAGAGGGTTGGAAACCCATTGGAATTATTGGTAATTTTCTCCTTGAATTTTTGGGGATTGTGGGGCTACTAAAAGTGTTTTATCACGATTGTTACATTATTATTTGACATATTATTTACAATATTATTAAAACTGAAAATTCTAAAGTTAATATCCAAGGAACTTTCTCATAAGAAGGTGAATTTTCATATTTGCATTGATCGCTCGTTGCAAATAAAATTTCAACGCACTACAATGTCGAAAGTTAGAGGGACTAATGATATCAAAATCATTAATTTAAGTTGATTTCTAACGACACCTACCATGTACTATTAATGACATGATCCAATCCAATTAAAGTGCTACCATACAACAAAATAATTTCCTAAAAAAAAATTAAACTAAAAAAGTACAAATCCCACCATGCACTACAAAATCAAAAGCTAGAAAAAAACTAGAATTGTACAAATTCAGCCATGGACTACAAAATGAAAGTTATAAATAAACAAGATCCACTAGGTGGCAATGTCCCCGACATTGCCACATGATGTTGCAAGTTAATTACAGTGAACTAAGCAATTTTGTAATAGCAAGTATTTTCAACAGATTACTTCACTAACATGAGGATTTCAACATTTATTTATCTGGATTTTATTTTATTTGATCAGTCAACATTTATTTATCTATGTCATGCTTGATAAAATAAACTATTTTATTAATCAACATTCATTTCAAATTATTTTATTGATCAACATTAATTTTTATACTAGGCTCAAATTTTTCATTCTCCTCTCTCTACGCTTCTTAGAGATGAATAAACATGATTTAGCATAAAAAATAAAATCAACATTGCTAAAAATATAACAAACTCTTATGAGCTTCATAGTGTAGTGAAACATAATTTCAAAATATTTACTATTTATACTGACCTTGCTAACTTTTAAGTCATTATAACAACAATGATATAGAAATGATTTTCCTAAAACTTTGCAAACACATAAATTAATTAATTAATTAAAGCCAAATAATTCAAATGTCATTGTGATGATCATCATATTCTTAAACATTTCATATTCTATTTATTAATAGATTCTTTTGTTTTTAAAAGAAGACATACACAAATTTAACTTGGAATCAAACTTAACATTCTTAATTATTAAGATCCCTCATCCTTATTGAAATAGATCCATGACATTTAATGTTTGATTAATCTAGATCCATAACATTTAATGTTTGATTAATCTAGATTTATATCATTTAATGTTTGATTAATCTATATCCATAACATTTAATGCTTGATTAATCAATGGATTCTATGAGGGACTAGTCACTAGACGCACATATATTAAACTTATGAATCAATCCATCTTTCTTATCTAAAGGACAGAACACACATGGATTAAACTTAAGATTCAAGGTAGTATTAAAAGAGCCTACCTATGTAGATTCTTGACATTTAATATTTCATTAAGGAATGGATTCCTCTATCCCTAACATAGGAAAGGACGAGATGCATGTGGATTAAACTTAGACCCCATCGTAGCCTTGTTTTTATTAAAAGAGGCTACCCACATAGATCCACGACACCTTTCCTTGGGAGGATTTATTTTACATGTTGATTGTATTATATTTTATCATTGTATTGATGGGATCATGACATGGATTAAACTTAAAATACAAATTCAACTTTAGTATTCTTTATTAAAAGACTCTACCCGAGTTGGAACCACATGGAGGTATCATGTATGTGTTTTGGCATTCATATGGGTTTTTTTAAATCGTTCTAAAACCTACACTTAGAAAACCTGACAACAACTTTGAAGCAGCTCAAAGAAAAATACGCAGGGTTAAAAATACACATCCAAAAATTTCTTTAAAATGCATAGACCACACATCGGTGTGTCCTCTTCAAAAGGGTATCTCTGGATTTTCAATTTTTGAAAATAGTGAAAAACAAGCTAGGATGGACACACATGTGCATAAAATGATGCTAAAATCAGACGTGGTCACTTTCGAAAAATTATAAATAATTGTATATTGCGAAATAAATTAACAAAAGAATATGTAAACCACAATGCATTTTGTGTAGATCATGCACACACACACGCACACGCGCGCGCGCGCGCGCACACACACACACACACATAGATATATATTATTAATGTAAGATTGAATTATTGGGGTGGGGCACAATCCACTTATTAACTTCTTCAAAGTTTTAAGGTCACGCACTTCATTAAATGCGAAATTTCACACCTTAAATGACATTGGAATATTTTTTTTAAAATATCATTGGGAAGCCAACATATTCTACAATCTGTTTTTTTACTACAGGTCGAAATTCACATGGCATATATGTGTTTCAAGGGCTTCTATCTAGCACATCAGTAAAAAAACAGGTTTTCATCACCAAATTTGGACAAAAAGTGTTACCCACCTTAATGCATTTACCCCTAAGTGTTGTTTAACAAATCTACAATATAAGACAAATATGTTGCTAGTTTTCCCCAGGGATTGGGGTTTCCAAGGTAAACCTTAATGTGTCAAATAGTGTGATTGATTTCCTGTCTTTTATTCCATTGCATGATTTCAGTTGTGATCTATTTTTCTTTCAGTAAAAATTGTAAGTAAATTATTTGGGTTGTTGCTCATAGGGCCTATATCTAATAAAATCAAAATCTTGGATGGTTGGATTTTTTCCTACCCTTGATAGGAGGCTATGCACAAATGTACTTCATTCATTGATTATATACATATATATACATATATATACATACATATACATACATATATGTATATGTATATGTATATGTATATGTATATGTATATGTATATGTATATATATATGTATATGTATATGTATATGTATATATATATATATATATATATATATATATATATATGATATTTCTAGTTGTACACATATTGTGTATATTACAAATTTATTTCAACATTTAGTTTCTTTGGATGGTTATTTCCAACTCTTGATTGTCTTGTTGATTTGAGGCACATAAGAACAAATTGTTAAGGGAATTAGAACTAAGAGTGAAGATGATACCACAACGATCTAATTTTGTTGTGTTTTCTATTATATTGATTGTTTAAGAAGAGTTTTCATATCTAGTTTATCCATGTGAAGTTTCCCTAGAGGCTACTAAAAGTGATTTATCACGATTGTTACATTATTATTTGACATATTATTTACAATATTACTAAAAATTAAAATTCTAAAGTTAAGGTCCAAGGAACTTTCTCATAAGAAGGTAAATTTTCTTATTTGCATTGATTGCTTGTTGCAAATAAAATTTCAACACACTACAATGCTGAAAATTAAAAAAACTAACAATATCAAAATCATTAATTTAAGTTGATTTCTAACAACACCTACCATGTACTATTAATGGCATGATCCAATCCAATTAAAGTGCTACCATACAACAAAACTATTTCCCCAACTAAAAAAAACTACTTGAATGTATTGCTTACTTGCGGACCATGATTGTAGGAAATGTAAAGCCAAAGGGGATAATTCGAAATATTTCCATGTACAACAAATTTGAAAGCTAAAAAAAAGTTAAACTAAAAAAGTACAAATCCCACCTTGCAGTGACAAAATCAAAAGCTAGAAAAAAACTAGAAAAGTACCAAAAATTGCCATGCACTACAAAATGAAAGTTATAAATAAATAAATATATTATAAGAAGTAAAACGAAAACTATGGGATATAAAAACAAAATGCTTGTTGAAGATGATTCTGATGCAACATGTTCAAAGGAATTCTCACATGAATCCATCTCTAGTTTATGTTGGTTGGGTTGGCTCATGGAATATCCCAATGTCACATGAATCCATGTGTAGTTTATGTTGGTTGGGTTGGTTCATGGAATACTTTTATCAACGATTATATACATGTGTAATGGGTTTGATTAGTTCACAAATATGAAAAAAAATGGCATTTCACATTTTAATTCAAATTAATTCAAATTAACTTAGATGGTAAAAAGATTTTAGTACACAAATATGAAAAATGAAAAAAAAAATGGCATTTCACATTTTAACTTAAATTAACTTGTATTAATTTGAAATAATTAGATTGTAAGAAGATTCAATAAAAAAAAAAATAGAACCTAAAGTTGTTATCATGGTTTTAGAGGTAAAATCAAATTTGTCATCTCCAAGTGAACTTTTGATTTTTATGGATGAAGAAAACTAGGATCCAAACTTCTTCCCATATTTAGGTGAAATGTCATTTTATATATATGCGCAAAGTAAGGAAGCAATAAATAGTTATATTGGAAATAACTATTTAATAACATGGTAAAAAAATTTATTCCAATCATCACAATTATTAGCCTGCCCACTATTGGAAATATTTAACATGTTAAAAGTGTTATAACAAATTTATATATTTTTAATTCAGTAAAGAGGTTGTGCGAGGATATAATTCCAAACACATATGAAGAAAATTATTTAAAGATTTGGGTCAAATCTCGCTAGTATGGTTGGTTTTGAGAGGCCTTGTTATGCATGACCATAGACAAATCCTACAAATCACGAAAAAACTAACAAACAAAACAAAAAAACATTAAAAGTTTTAGAAAGATAATTAATTTGAAAAATGAAAAAAAGTAATAAAAAATAGAAAGCATAAAAATAAAATATTGAAAAAATTAATATAAATATTATATGTAATAATGAAAAAGAATATATAACCACTTTATGCTATTTATGATGAATATAATTCTTCTCTATCTCAAATGAAAAGAGTAAGTATAAGAAGAAAGAAGAAGACGAGTTTATTATAGGAGAATCCAATGGCAAGGAATGGAACAAAAGTGTAGTCATTGTAGTTTTATGTTACCTACTAATATCTATTGTTAGTGTTAATGTTTTGATTTTTCAAAACAACTAAATTATTAAATGTAGAAAGTGAAAAGTTGTTATATTGAGATTTATAATTCATGGAAAATAGAGAAAAAAACATTGAAGAATTAATCAACATTTTTTAATATTTGGTATTTTTAAAAAGTCAAATGGTAAAGGTAGAAAATGAAAAGTTTGTTTTTTTTTTCTCTAAAATATGATGGTAGAAAAAACAAACCTTGAAAAATAGATGATAAAAATGTAATTGAAATTAAAAAAAAAAAAAAAAATTATTTCTACTATTTTAGATGATGCACACATGTCAACTACAAAGAAACAAAAAGATGTTAAGACCTTTGAAAAAATATTCAATTCTTTGGTTGGAGAAAAAATGAAAGAACAAGAAAACACTATAAAACAATTATAAAACAATTAAAAGAACAATCTCTAAACAAAGATTCTAAATTCCAACAACATATGAACATTTGTCCTTTGTTTATAGTGATAGATATTGTAAACTTATAAAGGAAGTTCCCACTTAGTATAATGAAGCTATAATCAATAATGAAACATAATAAGTAAAGAAAAAACTTAAGATCATGATATCTTCACATTGTTATTAATAGTAATTTAAACAATTAACAAACATTGTTGGATGGATCTCGGAAGTTATAGTGAGATGCCCAAATAATCTTGATGCTCTTGGTGCTCCTACTACATGATAATAACACATTTAAGATGATAAGAATTTGTTGTGGGAAGGGAAATTTTTATTTCTAAAAGTTATCATGTTTAAGTTCAAATATCGGTCTATATATATATGGACTAATATTGAAGATGAAGATTAGTTATGAAAAGTGGCCATTAGATATGAAGATATGTTATGAGAATTGATAATCAATAAAAAATATACTTCATCCTTTTTAGCCACCTCTACGGTCTTTATTAATCTTCCTTTGATCCATTTAGCATATATAACTCAACATTTTAAGTATGCTAATTAAACCTAGAATTTTGATACTTTTGAAAATTATTTTTGACTCTATTGAAGTCTTTATTACCTTTGTTAGTTGTACAAACAAAGGATATTGATTTTTTATGAGCATAGAATGGATTTGTTTCGAAGGAACTAAAAAAAATAGTAATAAAGATAGAGAGCTACTACTACGTTTAGAGTCAAGACAAACTTTATATTTAGTTACTAAGTAATGTAGGCTTCAAGGTTACATTTTTATTTATCATCTATTGTCACCTATCCAATTATGACATAATAACTTAGGAAAAAGACACCCATACATTCCAACACATCGGTGATGTTTAACTAAAGAAAAAAGGAGAGGTGGCCATTACTTCCACTATTAAAACAAAACTAGAGATTCCATTATATCAACTATTGTTTGTTAGAAGGGACACTACGATTATAAAGGGTTGAGGCCTGGTTCAATACTTGTCATTAAGGGTGGTTCAATACTTGTCATTAGCACAACATTTTCTTAGGGCCAATATAGGTTGCGTAAAAAGTAAAATTTCATAGTAAAAAAATCCATGTCTTTGGAAAAGGTAATACCTTTATCAAATTTAATATTATTGAAACAATGAAAATAAATATAGAGACTAAAATATCATACATACAGAAAATTATAGTTTCATGATACATGTGTGTGAGGTATACCCACAGGAAAAAACAATCGCAATCGTTGCATTAACTATTGAAATGACTAGTTAATATCGAGGAGATGTAGGAGTATTAGATTATAGAAATTATACATGCAAAATAATTAGACATTTACAAAAACTTCATAATCAACTATATCGAATATTTTTCATTTTCAATTTATATATATATATATATATATATAATCAATACAACAGATAAAGATGATTACATTTTTTTCTCATAATACTTATCCTGGGGAAACCACCAAGTATTTCCCCTCATTTTGAGGACACTACCTAGGGTAAGTCATATTCTTCGGGGCTCAAGGCCAATGCAACAATATGCTCATTTAAGAGCTCATTGTCAGTAAAATTATATGCTAATTAATTCGATATTAAATTATCGGCCGGGTTCTGTAGACTTAGAGGTGCCAGCACAGTATGTACGGGGACAAAGCCTAGTCTAACCTAATCTATCATATCCTAAGACTAGTAACATACTTAAAGCATAATCAATCTAAGCTATAGAACACAAATTAAAGCAAGCTATAAATAATTTCAATATTTCTTCCAAAACAAACCACACAATCAAAACCATAATTGAATTCCAAATCAAAACAAGAGTGATTGAAGCTACCAATTCTAGAAAATCAAATTAAAAAAATAGAGCAAGTATAGATTAAAAAAAATCACCAAAATCATTTCCCTCCACCTAGGAATAATATCAATTTTCTACTATGCAAGCCTTGTAATTCTTAACCTTTCCTTCTACATTCAACTTCTTCTTAAACACTCTATTACGACCAATAGGTTTTCTTCCAACCGACAACTCAACTAGATCCTAGAGCTCATTTTTATCTAAGGCATACATTTCTTCAAACATGGCCTTCTTCCAAAGTTCTCTATCATTTGAATCCACTAGCTCCCTAACAATTATAGGATCATCATCAATAATACATAAAAGAAAACTAGAATCAAAAGTAGGAATATACCGTTATATGTGTCTTCTTTCCAAAACTAATCTCTTGAAGATTCGAGTTTGAGGCTCTTCCTCTTCTAGTTCATCTTCTTCTATTGAGTCAAATTTTCACCCTCCAACTCAAACTCCAATATCTATAGCTCTTCTTCTGTTGGTTGAACTTCCTATTTTGGAATATCTATAACTTTCTAAATACAATGACCTATCTTCTTATTTATGTAAGGTTTTTGGAATATATATTGTCCAAGTTTAGAAACATTCGAGTGGACACTCCACCAATAATTAGGGGATCAAATAAATCTTGAATGGTAAGAGAAAAGAACGGCCCCGAAAAATATCTTAGGATGTACAAATAGCCGTTGGAGTGTGGTCAGAAGAGAATAGTGAAAATTTTGAAAATAAATTTGATAAGTCAATGTAAATTGAGTCAAAGGAAAAAGGGGAGGGGGGGTAAGTCAAATTGGTGTGAAATTAATAATAAAAATATTATAAGAATGTTGATGCTTAAAAATAATAGTTAAGTATATTCAAGGAATAGGATATAAGGATGAAAATAAGGGTTAGGATGGAAAACAAAATAAAATTTGGAGACCACAAGTAGTAATTATAAATAATAATAATAATACAAGTCGTGCAAATAAAAAGGAAAGAAAAAGGGAAGAAAAATATTCAAAGTGTTGAAACAAAAGGTAGAAATTATTAAATATTTTTTAATTTTTTTGGTTAGGATGGAAAGCGATAAAATTATTTAATAAAAAAATAAAATGGGGGGAAGGGGGTTGGTAATTAAGCCTCAAAATAAAAGTGAGGAAAACAGGGGAGAAAATACACATGTGGGAGAACTAAGGGGCGGGAAGGAGAGAGCTAAGGGACCAGAGAGAGGAAAAGAGGATAAATTAAAGGAAGGAAGATGAAGGGGGATCAAGGAGAAGGAGAAGAATAAGAGAGACAATAGGAATGGGGTTAAAATACCTAGGTTAATGCCCAAGATTGTGGATTAAGGGTTTCCAAGACTATATTAGATTATAACCATCATCACAAATAAAATTGTTTGGTTTTTTTTTTCTATTTCAAGAGATTCTAAAATGAGGCATGTCAAGTAATGGGAGGTGGAAGCAAGATTATTGAGGTACGATGAATAATGGGTGGTGGAACAAAGAACCTTGGTTTGGTCAAAACAAATGAGATGTTTGGAGTGGTGGGAGTGTTATGGTACGCTGGACTTTTTAGTGTGGCTATTATCAGTGTCAATGATGTGTTCTTTGAGTTAGGTTTGAATAGATATACCAGTTTGCATGATGTAGGATTATCCACATCAACATGGAATTTGGTAGAACCCTTATGACAAAAAGGAGTTGGATTTGTTTTTTATGCTTCTAAATAATTGCTTGAGGGTTTTATGGGATTTAAAGAGGTTTTTAATGTTATTTTTTCCATGGTTGTGCCTTATGTTTGTTCATAGAATTTTCCTTTGAAGAAGAAGAAGGTGGAAGTAAGGCATACATTAATTAAATTTAAGGTTTCGATGCCAACTAATTTAGATATGATTTCAATGGATTCATAAATAGGTAATTTGGTGGAGAGAGAAACCACATCAAAACTGAACATCAAGTCTTGATCTTCTAGATGGAAATCATGAATCTTGTGGATAAAATCATAGAAATCTTTAATGAAAGAAGAGGTTTGGACAACAAAAGGTTGCAATTTGTCAACCAAAAATCTAGATAATGTTTATAAATTTTATATAATTTTTATAACCAATAAAGAAACATTTTTCAACTTTATTATCTAGCTTACTCTTATTTTCTTTGGAACGTGCACATAAGCATTGCAACCAAAAACTATGAGATGTTTAAGAGAGGGTATTTTACTAGTCTGTGGCTCATCTAGAGTTGTCAAGAATTACTGGTGTAGGTGATTAATTTAACTAGCAACATTCAATATCAACTACCCATATACCTAGAATTTATGTGATAACCTTGCACCAATTATCATACTTCACGCCTTTCCAATCAACATCCTATTCATTATTTCTACAACCACATTCTATTGAGAGGTGTATGGAGTAACATTTTTCCTTTCTATTCCACACTTCTTATAAAATTCCTCGAACTAATTTCCATAGAAATACCCATCATTATCTGTCCTTAGGGCCTTTATTGTCCTATTTGTCTAGTTTTCTACAAGAGCCTTGAACTCCTTAAATTTATTTAAAACCTCAAGTTTCTTACAGAGGAAATAGAGCCATGTGTTCCTTGAGAAACCATCAATGAATAAAACATAATACACATATTAACCTAGTGATGGAATAGGAATAGGTCCAAACTGTTGGCTTCCTATTTTGACTATTCAGCATCATATTTCTAGTTTCAAGTCACATGAGATTAAGTGCTAGTCAGCCTTATTTAGTGTTGTTTTGTACATGATTATGCGTTTTTGAAGATCAACATTGCTACATTTTGGTAAGTGACTTTTTAATTGCTTATTCATTACTTTGCTTTGTTTTTATGTGCATAATGCAACCTTTAAGTTTCCATTTAATTACTTGGTCAACTAATGAGTCTTTGTTTCTTCCATGTAGTGGTATCAGCGCTCAGAAGATATGTTGAACCAACGATTTGGGGGATTTTGTCTATAGTGGAGATGTTTTTCTTGGATTCACATCACCTTCCAGATGCTTATGAAGATTATCCAGTGTTGTTCTGTCCATGTCATTTGCTCAAAGTAGCATTCCCGTCCTTGATCAAGAACCTGATTTCGGGCTCAATTTTTGAACAATCGGTTGGGAATTGTTCAAAATGGTTCGAAACCCACTTCACAAATGGCCCCATTTACCCTTAATTGTGAGCAGTTTTTAGAATTTCTGAACGAATGTGGAGAAATCCTTTCCAGAACAGACATGGTTTTGCCAGATTTGGTGTTTGCCGTTTTCTGGGTAGTTGCATGAATTTTAGATATTTGGAATGGATCTTGCCCATCTATCCATGTATAAATAAATCCTGAGAAGGATGGATACGGGGGGAAGACTGTAAAAACTCTATTTTTATCAATCAATCCAACGTTTATCTTCTTTAAAACTCTTATTTAAGACTAGCAGGCGTTGAGGGCAGGGCCCACCTTCAACACCGATCCTTTGTACTTAAGTGTTGTTTGGATTTCTGTAAGTAGAGTGAAGTTTATATATTTTGGCACTGTTTTATAATGGAATGGTAATGGTTTTGTTTACTTGTGCTTCAGAATGAGATTTATGTTGCAGAAGACAAATTAATATCACATGCATTCAGTCTAGCTGTAAAATCAATTCAGTAGCTAGTAAGAGTGGCTTTGTATTTTAATCCTTTCTGGTTTCAGTGTGATATTGTTCATTGATAGTTACGATTTCTTGTTCAAAGACTCTCAGGGTTCTGGAATTTGCAAAATTGTGTGATGAATTTGATTTGGTTTGCTGTAAGATCGATTTAATGAAGGATTAGACATAGACTGGATTTCATATTCCTTTTATTGCTAGTGTGACATTAATCAGTACATAGCACCAATATTTGTTGAGAATCCTTTTGATTATCGAGTTTGCAAGACTGTAGGGTAATTTCAAATTGTATTGTGTGAATTTTAAAAAGAGAACTTGCAGTAGCAGAGGGTTTACAGACTTTAACTTACAGAGTATTTAGGGCTTTTCAAACAACGTTTTGAATTGGCTAGATAGGAGTTGGATTCATGATTTTTGAGATTGGATGGAATTAGGAAAAGAGTCATAGTTTACAGCATTGTTTCTTAGGTTTGAGCACCAGTCTCACAGTCCATTAAACTAGGTTTTATTTATTAAGTTCTTTTCTTGGCAGAGTAGATCATAATTGTTGTAGATTAATATAGATTGTTAATTGCTTTGAAATATTGCTGTAGCTTAAGGCTGTGGTAAGTTACATTGAATTTGACAGCATTATATACTGTAGGATAGAGGTTGGTAAGTTGATTTCCTTTCATTAGGACAGACCTTAACATTGATCATTCAATACAGTAATAGCTCCATCAATTGCATTTTGTTTCTTGTCTGAGTAGACTAAATTACTGTCAGCATGAGCATTGAAACCACTTTGCCCGCACATATGGTGTAGCAGCTCGAAGTATACGTACCTTGGTTGACAATTAATTGAAGGTAAATTAACTAGTGATAATTTTACCCAACATTTTAGCGCCGTTGCCAGGGATTTGCTCCAAGGTAAGCTGGTATTTTGCTCATTTTCTACGAATTTGTTGGCTGTGAAGTTCAGGTAGATAGGGGTAGATAGGTTTCCTTTACATTACACAACAAGGTGGAGGGGAAACGTTAAGACAAAGACAAATTCACTACAGGATTCCCATGGTGTAACAGCCTGAGGCATCCACTTTAGTGGGTTGCCCCAAATCCATGTTGTTTCCTTCTCGTAAGTGTGTTTGCTTTTTCACATGTTTGATTTATCTTGCTGCAAAAGTGTGTTTACCTTTCCTGTAAGGCGTGTTTACTTTCTTGCAATTTAATTTCATGCAAGTGTGTTTTTCTTTTCGCCAGTTTGGGTGTGTTTACTTTCCGCAATTTAATTTCAAGAATGTTTTATTTTATGCCAGAGCAGCATGTGTTTGATTGGTGTAAATATGTTTTTGCTGGTAGATAGTCTTAATTAGAATCATTTAAAACACATATAAACCAAATAAAAATAAAAACTTGGGTGATGTAAGAGCCCCAGACACTGATCCTTGTGCGAGACATGAACAAAACAACTGACAGAAATGGATGCAGAAGTAACCATCAATTTGGGAAAACTTTCTCAAATCCTAGTTGCAGTTGGGAGTTCTTCTTATCAGGTAGAACACATACTGACAGCAGTTAAGAGTTTATCTACCTCTCTTGACATAACAAATGAACCAAAGTCCCATGAGCCACAAAAAGACATTCCTTGCCAAATTGCAGAGGAAATGGACAACTTGGGTGTTACATCCGATGGAAAGCAGCTGAAAATTGAGGAGGTATCAACAAATCCTCTATGTACTTCCGAAATTAATCAATCAGAAGAAGGGGATCTACATGATATGAGGAAGGAAGGTGAGTACCAAGGCTACTTTGAAAGTTGGTTCCAAGAGGCAACCAGACTACAACACCATTTCATCCTTCAACACCTTTTGTTGCAGAAGCAAGTAAGTCGGTTGGTTCTCCATATCCAGGTAATCATTGCAACAACCTTTCCATATGTGGATAAAGGTATATTTTTAATTTTACTTCGCACTTGGTTACATTGGAAGAATTCCTATACTTGAATAGAAATGTTTTCTTTCTTCTTAGATAGAGTAGGAAAATATGTATATAAATAAAAAAGTTGCATGTTTAGTTTAGAAATTAATGCAACTTCATTATTTTTCTTTCTTTTCAATAAAATGATAAGATCTTTAACCAGAATTCATACCTTCTCTCAAATCCATACTTTCAGAAAATTTATTATAATAGCAGCTCATAGCCTATAGCAAGGAAAAATGCCAGAGGGTAATATGAAATTGTGACTGTTTTTAATAATGGTTTTGTAATCATAAGACCAATTGGTGATGAACAAGTTGCATTTGTGGTAAATGGACACCGGTTAAAGATATTCTCTTCAGTGAAGCTCAGGATGTTTTAAAAGAAAAAATAAGTCTGTTGTTATTCTTATTTCCAACCATTGATTGTTCTTGCAAAGGACTGTGCTAATTTGGATTAAATTTATGAGTTTCACTGGTAATTAGAATGTCTGTATCAAGTTAATACATGTGTGCTGTTAGCTTTTTCAAACTTGTCCGCATTATTCATATGAGTACTTATCCACCTGGCATTGTCTCCATCAGTGATTTAAGTTTCCAAAGTGGTTTTTGCTTATGAACTTATGGGTTGCTAGGACCATTTGACTTGGTTTCACACTAGATGGAGCAAGGGAATTGTTTTTAGTAACAGCTATGGGCATTAAGTTATTTTTAAGTCAGGCACCATTGTGGAAAAAGGTCTCCAGGACTGAGCAGTCTGTTGGTTATTATCTATTGGCTTCTATAATATCAAATACATATATATACATTTTTGTGCATCCACTTTATGACTTTCACTTTATACAGTTGCAAAGGTTAGTTGTTCATTTGGGAAAATTTTTACAGGCATGTACAAAGTATACTCTTCCAATTCTGATACCATCCCACTCCTAGATGGTTTTCAGAGCTGCTCCCCCACTCATCTATGCATGAGCAAATCATAAACTTTATCTTTAAGATGAATTTGGGACAAGGGCCTCTGATAGAAAACAGGTGTAAGAGGTTAACTCGCCGGGATACTGAACAGGTCCGCTGGCAGCGAGTACCGACCTGTGGTGTAAACAGGCAAACTCATCAGGGTGCTGAATGGGCCTGTTGGCAATGGGGCATCTGCTTGGGGAAGAATCTTCTTAGATGTTACAGTTACCCCACCAGAGTACTGAACGGGCTCACTAGCAGTGGGTTCTGACTCTAATATCTCCTTTAAAAAGCCTCATCTATACTTGTCTGTATGAACAATGTACCTATGTAAAGGTAAAAGCGAAGTCATATGTGTGGTTAAATAAAATTTAAGGAGGCTGTTTGTAAAAGTCAGTTAATAGCCAGTTGATAATCATCTCCAGCTGCTCTGAATTTTGGTTACCTGATTCTTGTGAAAAAAAGGGGTTTATGTCTCATATTTTCTGAGTCCTGAACATAGCTGAGAATTTCAGTACTGTTTTGCTAGCACTACTCAAACTGTCCTGTGTGAAGCTGACTAGTCAAAATGGACCAGTACCCCATTAGCTTCTGTTAGTATTCCTCTTGTCTTGTGGCACATGTCTTGGTGAAAAAAAAATTATGTATGAATGACGAGAATGAAGTCTGTGTTCATGATTGGGGTGTGGAATATAAGAGTAAGGTTGATTGTTTGTGAATTGTAGTTACTTTTGTTTTTTTTGTATTGTTAATAAAAATTGGTTTCATAACTCGGCTCAGTTTTCTGTGTGATCAGGTGAAGCAGCAACCTTGAACTGAGATAATTGTGTCGCAAGCTTGTTGGGGTAAAACAAATTTTCAACTAGTTTTACTTGCTTTTACAACTCACACGAGTGGTATATTTTCAAAGACATTTATTTGCTTTAATATCACTATCATGCTGGCAATGAATTGCTCCCTATAGAATTTCAGGTGAAGACCTTTCATACTGCTGCACAATTGAGCCTGAATTTAGATGCAGCTCAGGAGCAGAGGTTGATGCAATTAAATGGGCTTGATGAAATTAAACAAGATGTTGTCCATGAACTGATTTAATACAGAATCAGAAGACTAAATGGCATGACAAATTGTTGAAGAAGAAAACTTTTGAAGAAGGTGATTGGGCTCTGTTGTTTGACTCATGGTTCAAACACTTTAAAGCTGAGGACGCAACCACTGAATAATGGTAACTGTGCAACGAATCTGCTGATAAAACAAATTTTTCAGGCAGATATTTAATTTTTCAAGCAGTTATTTGATTTTTCAGGCAGTTTTAATTGTTTTTTTTAACTCACAAAAGTGGACATTTTGAAGAAAGACAGTTATTTGCCCTGGCTGATAACATCATCACCCTGCTATTAATTATTGTTTATCCTTATCAGCCTGAAAGTACCTCTGTGTTTTAAACTTGCTGAAGTGCCGGATTGAGTGCCGGATGGGGTGTCGGAATAAAAATTGGGAAATTGGCATGTTACATGGTAAAGGTAATGAATGTTGATAAAGGTAATGAACGTTGCATGATTGGATAAGTCTTAATTGCTATATATTAAGGATTATGATTATTACCAATTGCTTTTGCCTTTAATACAAAGTTCGATGAACTATGGATTACCATATAACTTTGGCGTTTATTTAGTTGAGACTTCACCGTTTCTTCGGAAATTATTTTGTGGCATTTGGTAATATTTTATTTCCTTATTATTAATTTGACACATTTAATAAAATTTATACCATTGATATATTGCAAATGGGGTTTTTAAGCGTCATGACGTTATGGTTACTCAAAACGTGTTATAATATGGGCATAATTCACTGCAACGAGGGCAGCATGTGCCACAGCTCGAAATGATTTCTTTTACCATGTCTGCCGCCATCATTACCACTCTTTGTCATTGTTATTACAGGTTGTTTATAGTTTTCCCCATCGCCAGCGAGAGAAAGATTGATGCAGTTCTCCATTGCCTTCGAATTGACTGTCTGATCTCTGTTAGTTTGTTGTCATTCTTTTTCCTGTTTTCCATGATGTTTATTTTAGCTGAGTTAAAGAAAAAGGACTGGGTATGGGAGCAATTTGTATATGAGTTGTCCAATTCTCATCTTAAATCATCCCTGGGGAATGAACCATGTGAGCCTTGTATTCCTGATCTTGTTGATAAAGCCTCTTCTGTAAATATTTCTGAACATCAAAACAGTCATACTCAGGAACCAGCTGGCAAGAGTTGTAAGAAGGTTGGCCCATCCCATACTAAGAAGTCTCCAGTATCTAAGGGGCAACGTGTCAGCTCTCAGTCTGGGGAAGAAAAGGGTCATGAAAATTTGTTTTCTTCACCCAATCGAAGATTTACCCGCAGCATGACTGTTAAAGAGGAAAAAAAGGGAATCCAAAGGTAAAGAGCCTGTACATGTTGAATTGTCCTCATCCACTGCTTCTTCTGCCCATGATAACTCTGATTCTCATGGTTCTCATCATCATTCTTCAATGCCTAGTCCTGTCAGTGAACCTTTGCTGGCAGCATCACTTTCAAAATCTAGTTTAAAATCTGCTAAAGCATCACTTTCCAAGTCAGGTCCAAAGTCTGCTAAATCTCATAGATCTGATACTTCAGCTCAAGGAATTGATTATTTTAGGCAGAAGAATTTTAAACTGACAAAGAAATTGCAAGAGTATGTGATATTGGACCGCCATATTAAGCAGGAAAATGCCATTTTGAAGGTTAAGGTAGCCTCTTTACAGACTTTAGTTGATGATATCACAAGGTATAATCACAATCTTAGAAAACAATTGAAGAAAAAGGATAAATAGTTTGAGAAGTTGATTAGTGTACAATAACACACTGCTCCATCTCCTCCTCAGGTTCAAGTTCTATTTAATACTTCGGCCTCAGTTTCTGGGGTGTAATCCAATGATTGATCATCTATTATAAGTTTCAAATTTTGTTTGTATGAAACTTTCTTGCATAGGGTCATGCAAGATCTTCAGTCTGGGGGAGATGTTGGCTTCCTATTTTTACTATTCAGCATCATATTTCTAGTTTCAAGTCACATGAGATTAAGTGCTAGTCAGCCTTATTTAGTGTTGTTTTGTACATGATTATGCCTTTTTGAAGATCAACATTGCTAGGTTTTGGTAAGTGACTTTTTAATTGCTTATTCATTACTTTGCTTTGTTTTTATGTGTATAATGCAACCTTTAAGTTTCCATTTCATTACTTGGTCAACTAATGAGTCTTTGTTTCTTCCATGTAGTGGTATCGGCGCTCAGCAGATATGTTGAACCAGCGATTTGGGGGATTTTGTATACAGTGGAGATGTTTTTCTTGGATTCACATCACCTTCCAGATGCTTATGAAGATTATCCAGTGCTATTCTGTCCATGTCATTTGCTCAAAGTAGCATTCCCATCCTTGATCAGGAACCTGATTTCGGGCTCAATTTCTGAACAATCGGTTGGGAATTGTTCAAAACGGTTCGAAACCCACTTCCCAAATGTCCCCATTTACCCCTAAGTGCAGGCCGTTTTCAGAATTTCTGAATGAATGTGGAGAAATCCTTTCCGGAACAGACATGGTTTTGCCAGATTTGGTGTTGGCCGTTTTCTGGGTAGTTGCACGAATTTCAGATATTTGGAATGGATCTTGCCCATCTATCCATGTATAAATAAATCCCGACAAGGATGGATACGGGGGGAAGACTGTAAAAACTTTATTTTTATCAATCAATTCAGCATTTATCTTCTTTAAAACTCTTATTTAAGACTGGCAGGCGTTGAGGGCAGGGCCCACCTTCAACACCGATCCTTTGTACTTAAGTGTTGTTTGGATTTCTGTAAGTAGAGTGAAGTTTATATATTTTGGCACTGTTTTATAATGGAATGGTAATGGTTTTGTTTACTTGTGCTTCAGAATGAGATTTATGTTGCAGAAGACAAATTAATATCACATGCATTCAGTCTAGCTGTAAAATCAATTCAGTAGCTAGTAAGAGTGGCTTTGTATTTTAATCCTTTTTGGTTTCAGCATGATATTGTTCATTGATAGTTACGATTTCTTGTTCAAAGACTCTGTTCAGGGTTCTGGAATTTGCAAAACTGTGTGATGACTTTGATTTGGTTTGCTGTAAGATCGATTTAATGAAGGATTAGACATAGGCTGGATTTCATATTCTTTTTATTGCCAGTGTGACATTAATCAGTACATAGCCCCAATATTTGTTGAGAATCCTTTTGATTATCAAGTTTGCAAGACTGTAGGGTAATTTCAAATTGTATTGTGTGAATTTTAAAAAGAGAACTTGCAGTAGCAGAGGGTTTACAGACTTTAACTTACAGAGTATTTAGGGATTTTCAAACAACGTTTTGAATTGGTTAGATAGGATTTGGATTCATGATTTTTGAGATTGGATGGAATTAGGAAAAGAGTCATAGTTTACAGCATTGTTTCTTAGGTTTGAGCACCAGTCTCACAGTCCATTAAACTAGGTTTTATTTATTAAGTTCTTTTCTTGGCAGAGTAGATCATAATTGTTGTAGATTAATATAGATTGTTAATTGCTTTGAAATATTGCTGTAGCTTAAGGATGTGGTAAGTTACATTGAATTGACAGCATTATAGACTGTAGGATAGAGGTTGGTAAGTTGATTTCCTTTCATTAGGACAGACCTTAACATTGATCATTCAATACAGTAATAGCTCCATCAATTGCATTTTGTTTCTTGTCTGTGAGTAGACTAAATTACTGTCAGCATGAGCATTGAAACCACTTTGCCCGCACATATGGTGTAGCAACTCGAAGTATATGTACCCTGGTTGACAATTAATTGAAGGTAAATTAACTAGTGATAATTTTACCCAACACAAACATACCATTGTTATTAACTCTAAGATTCATTTTTCTTGTGTAACACCATATGGGAATATCACTTGAATATGTTAACAATATATACAATGTTCATAGAAATTGAAAAATATAATGTGCAATTAGACATACCTTCAACCATATATTTACCATGTTATGATTGAATACCATTCTTTCCAATATGTCCCAATATTTTATGTCATGTCATTTTCTTCTCTCCAAGGATATTTTGGGTCATATATTCTTCATTGATATCCTTAGGAAGAACAAAAATGTTAGACCCTACAAGATTAAAAGTGCTTCCCAATAGCTTGTACAGATTTCCAGTCCACACTACCCTCATCCACGCCATTTCTCCTTAAAAAATATTGCATATGTGCTTTTCAAATACAGTATGCACAATTGCATCACCCATATTACTTATAGATATCAAGTTTGATTCCAAATATGGAATGTGTAAAATCCCAAGGAGAGTTGTAATCCTTCAATCTTTGTACAAAAACTTGACCCTTCCACATTTTATGATTTTTGCTGTCGAGTTGTATCCTAAGAAAAAACCATCACCATTGTACTTTTCATATTCACAAAATCACTCCCTATGAGGGTTCATATGAAATGAAGAACCCAATTTGAAACCATGCAAATCTGCATGTGTACCTATAGATTATAACGAAACATCAACTTTTTTTGTGGATCTTTTCATTTTTGTGGAAGGGGCATCATCAAATAAATTACGTGGACTAACATTCTTAGATATCGAATCCTTCTTATTATGCATATATTTATCACATTTCCTTGTAGATTGTCCAATAGATTTAGATCTACCTATAGATTTTGATATGCCCCTTGAAAACTTATTTTCTCTCTTTGGGGGATGATCTCTCATAGATAAAAACATCCTTCGTGGCACCCTGCATGGTTATTCTCCTTATTTTATTTGATAAAAAGGATACAAATACATCCTCAAACTTTAATATGGATTGAGTTGTACTAATGATTTCTACAACCAAATTATCCCAAAATTTTAGCAAATAACATGTAACACGGTAATACACTTATCTTCTTATTCCATCTTAATATCATCAGACACAAGTTGAATTATCATAGTATTGAAGGCATTTATATTCTCCTTTGCGAAGTTGTCATCCTCCATCCTAATATGATACAACTTCTTGCAAAGAAATAACTTTTTTACTAGGGACTTTGACTGATACAAATTCCCTAACTTATCCCGAAAATTCCTTATGGTGTCTTTTTCAAAGGTTGTCAACAACATCAAATCTAAGAGGTATATTGGAATCATGATTCTCACTTTTCTTTTTAGGTTTTCCCAATATTAGTTTCGCATACCACTAGGTTTTGTACCTATATCCACAACAAGCCACTATTCTCTATTTACATGATTAACTTGCATCTTTATCTTCCTTAACTCAAATCTCTAGTTATTAAAGTTCTCTATTTATATTCCTAATTTTCTCACGATTTAAAAAAAAAGATTCACTGCACAAAGTTTCCACTCAAACAAAGGTTTACTACAGACCCGAGATACCCTTTCTCTTCAGAGAATGAGCTAAAACCTAGCAACAAAGGTATCCCTATGAATCCAATAACCTTTCTCTAATACTAGATCAACAGTTTGATAAATTGTTACAAAAAAAACAATACCAATAGAATATGAAACATGAGAAATAACTATAGTACAGACACCCATAGTACACATAGATTTACCCTAGAAACCCTTCATCGAGAAAACCGTCGTAGATGATAGTTTCTCCCCTCTCTATCTAATTATACCATCTCCATCGTTTACAATAATATGTTACTGCATCTAAAATCCTAATATGTTAACCAAAATTAGATTACAACCCTAATTCCTTAATCAAAATTATTCTACAATGAGTCTTAAACCATTGGCTAAAATAGGAAAAAACGAACCAAAAATTTGTTTCCCTCAATATCGTTACGTATGAACCTCCATCAAGGTCTGACTAAGTCTACTTACAAATAATACAACAAACATCCCACAAATGTGTCATGAATCAAACTGTGTATCCCATCATTCACTACTTTATCATTATCATTATTTTTCATTGTATTTTGGTATTCCCCAAAGTTGTCATTAATAGGCATATTATCATGAACTTTATTTTCATCACCCTAACCAAAATTAGTTTCAAGAATCCCATCTAACATGTTAACTTTTGTTACTAAGAACATAGAACACACACCTTAATAAAAACTTGTGAGAATCATATTACCACCAAGTAATAATCAAACCTTGATAATAGGTGCCTATGTTTTCAACAATGCTTTGTAGCTACTAATATACAAATTTGTTTGTCTTCATACAATTGCATTTTTTGCATGCACAAAAACATTTGTAGTTAGTACCATCCAAGATGGTTTTTTTGGACTAGGGTTCTGACAAGTGTTATAATGTTCAAAATCATTAAATTCGTCACAATTGATATCATCAATCTTAGCGTGAGAAATTCCTAAATTTTTCTCTAGATTTTTTGTGCATCAACTTTGTCTCTATTGGAAATTTCTTAATTTGTATTTTATGGAAGATTATGATTTCACTAAGTAGTAGATAGAGGTACAAACGATTCTCTTTTTAAACAAAATACTATGCTTCCTTTTTAACCTATGCTCTATGTTTTTGATATTTTATTTTTCCCCTTTTAAAAATAAGTAACTATATTTCCTTTTTTAATATTCTTTTTTCCATAATTTTGTATTTTTCATCTACATAAAGGGTCGTTTGTTGGATGCCTACTTGAGAAGCATAATCCACATAGGTACATCCATACTCCACTTGCATTTCCACGTGGATGCAATTGAATAGATGCTAATACATCGATAAAATGATGTCCTAACGTGGAAATATTGATGTTGGGATAAAACATTGTGGTAACAACAATTAGAGTGTTAAATGAAAATAACCAATACTATGAGAATGATATGATATTTATAAACTCAGATATCTCTATTCAATTGAAAAAAATTGGAGTTATACCCAGTTCCAATGACAAAAATGACACAAAATGTTTTTGTTGTAATTAATGTTGTAACAATTGTTGTTTTTTACCCTAAATGTATTAGTGACAAATATAACTTGCTCAATACTTAAGTGAAGGGAATGAAGATAAAAAAAAAATCTAGTGCTAATAAATGTAGTGGGAGTGGATAAAGGACCAAAAGGTATCTAAAACTATGTGTGGGGTGTAGGAGTAAGAAGTTCTATCAGTGACTAGAAACAAAAGGTGCAAACTAGTTAAAAGTTTCTAAAACAACAATCAACTTAAACATGGTATTCATTTAGCATATTGTGATTAAACCAATTAAAATGGTTGTGCAATACTTGAGTGTAGTCATTCCAGTAGACATTTTGTTAGAATTCCAGGTTACTATGGAAGTGTTTACACTATGCTTAGGTTGCTTCATGAGATTTTGGGTACATGGTGTATGTTCATACCCTAGATGGTTTGAGATGGACTGCAACATGACAGATGATCCATGATGCATAAGAACAATTGTGATAGATGCAAGACCTCAGATGATCACTGCATCAATATTCATCCCTAGGGAATTAGAGATATCTTTCCTAGATGGTATATGCCATCCATGACTAGTGACATGGAGGATTTTCCTTATGGGAGAATTCCATACAGGATATTAGGGTATTTGTGCTTATGCAGGAGGGATACAAGACCTAGATTGCATGTGGAAGCTTGGTTTCCTGTTTGCGTGATTGGAGATGGCTCATGGATTCTTGGGTATTCGATAATGTTCTTGTAGGGGTAGATTCCCTAGTGGAGTACCTAGGGTTGGAGGATGGATGGATCCTGTGAAGGCTCGGGATGAAGTGTTGTGGACTTGCCTCGCATAGTTGCATCACCTTGGGTCACTATTGTGCACAATATCATTATTGGATATTGACACGTGTACTCTACTAGTGGAGAGCTTGTGTGTGGCTTACTTTTATTTAATAGGCCTATTTTAAAGGTGTAGGTCAAAATGTGTTATATTGTTTCCCCCCCTTACCTCTCATTTTAAAAAAGGAGAAATTATTTACACAACACATCAACATTCATTATCTCTTATTTGGAGTGCTCTCTTAGTGATGCTAGGGTTCATGAGGAAGCCCTAGTGGAACATACGAGGGGAGGTGGATGATTTATATCTCTTGAGTTTTTGATTTGTGTAATTTATCTGTCTCCCTTGGGTGTTGTGGTTTCTCAATTTCTTAGAGCATATTGGATTCCAAGGTTAGGGTTTCATCCTTTGGAGGATAGATATTAGGGTTTGGAAACCATTGAATGTATTTGGGAAAGAAGAGGAGGAAGACCTCTTGCCTTGGAGATAATGTTGGAAGGATTCTTTCACTTGGAGGAGCTAGGGTTTCTTGACTAGCCCTAGCTATGACATCTTGGGTGGTTGGAGATTTTGACCTAGCCTTGAGAGGAGGCTATGGTATAAGGTATGTATGTACTTCATTCATTGAGCGTATATATATATCCACATATTGTGTATATTGCATATTTGATTTCATCATTGTATGTTCTTGGGATGCTTATTTCCACCTCTTAATTGTCATGTTGATTGACACACTTAGGAGAAAAATACTAAGGGACTTAACACTAAGATTGAAGATAATAGAATAGCCATCTATTGTTGTTGTGTTTGATGTTATATTTATTGTATATAAAGATTTTCTAGATCTTATTTATGTATGTCAAGCTTCCCTAGAGGACTAGGATCTCATAGGAATAATTGGTAAGTTTGTTATTGAATCACCATGAATTTTAGGGCCATTAGAAGTGAATTAACTGGTTTCTTTCCAATTTTTTTACGCATTAATTTACAGTGGTCCTAAAGGCTAAAAATTCTAGGGTTAATATCCAAGGAACCTTCTCAGAAGAAGTTGAATTTTCATATTTTTATTAATTGCTCGATGCGAATGAAATTTGAATATGACATTAGAGTGGTTGTAATTGAGATCACTCTTGAGTAAGAGGGATTTGTATTTCAGATAATAATTACCTAGGATAGGTACATGACCTAGTTAAGGTCGTTGGGTTTGAAACCCTAGGTTTCTTTAGATAAGCACCTCCACCCTTGGAAGGGTAATTTTATCTACTTCATATATTATTGATTTTTTCACTTGAGACTTTTCAAGATGTGTGAGACTAATCTCAGTATAAGAGAGTGGGATAGGGTGGATGGAGCTTCAAATTGTGTTCCTTGGAAACTTAGCCTTGAAATCACTATGGAGGATGTTTATATTTCGGAGCATGTTTAAAATAACATTCCAAAACTTAATGATTCAACATAATTGGATGCTCGTTGGAATAAGGAATCCAAAGTGAAGAGAATCATTCTTGATTCCATGAAGGATCACTTCATCTCACTCATTCCTAACAAGATGTCAGGTAAGAGCATGTTTGATGCTTTGGTTAAGTTATTTTGGAATTATTGTGCTTCTTTATAGATGCTCTTGAGAAACCAAATTTTAACTATTTGAATGAACAAGATCAATACTATGGTGAACTACTTGACCATGATCTATGAATTCATAGGGTAGTTGCTCACCATTAGAACTAAGGTAGAGGATTATGAGAGAGTATCTATTGCCCTTAAATTTCTTGATCTTTCCTTGACGCCTTTTGTTGAGGGTATTATGCTTTAGAGGAACTATTGGATTTCCCAAATATTTGGGTTGCTCTTATGGAGGAATAAATTATATTGTACTCATGTTCAAAACACAAAACAACATGGGAACTAGATGATATCGGTATCGTTGGAAAGATGAAGAAGGGTGGGAAGAAAGGCTTCAGGAAGAAGGATGGAGCATATACAAGGAAGAAGGACCTTAGCAATGTGGTTTCGATGTCACAATATGGGACATTATGAAGGACAATGTCTAATGAAGAAAAAAGGAAAGATGTGAAGCAGATTGTATCCAAGAATATAGTAGGAGTAGAGGAGATGACCTCTCAATTTGAGACAAACTTTTCTATGGCTTCTTGTTTATCTATTAACATTGTGTCTAGTATTGGTTGGTACATGGGAAGAGGAATTTTGTGACATATGACATATGATATGTAACTATTCAATAGGATTCAAAAGCAAGAGGGAGATATAACACATGGATATTGGTGATGAGAGGAGTTGGCTCCATTTCATTCCAGATGTCCTCAAGTGATGTTCTTGAGCTTAGTGATGTTTTAGTTTTTGGGAGATATTTGGGAAAAAACTCCATTAATTTAGTTTCTTATATAATAGATACACATTGGAGAGCTGGCCGTATCGGAGCGGACAGAGGGAACGAATGTGTAGCCCCCAGCGTTAGTTAGTTTGTATAAACAAAAAACTTTACCATTCCAAGTTTCCACCAGACAAGGGATATGTTCCTATCAATGGACGAGAGAAAGGATAAGTCCCCCCATTCACACAGGATACTCGTTCAACCATACCCCGAACAATACATACTCAATAGAGAAGGCCCCATGTTCCCAATAGAAGAGAAAGCCGTGCTGTTTTTCTTTTGAGGGACATCAACATACCATTAGTGACTATAGTCTAGAAAGTCCAAGGAGTTTGGATAGAGGGGTGAGAGAGGGTGGCATTTATAGGTTACTTGTGAATCTATTAGCACTTACACATTACAATGAGAGGTTTCTAGGGATATTTATTTCTCAGAAATCACATGTGGATCTATATTATTAACTTTGCACTCTTATTGTGAGCTATTTTAGTGCATAGGGTTCTCCTTTTGTGATCAAGGGAGAAAGTAAATATTGCTGATCCAATGGCTCAAGAGCACGTAGGGGTGAGTGCACCATCCATTATATGTTTAGCATTAATTTATTCCATCCAAGATATTTATAGTTGTACATTGGAGGAGAAATGTGATGTCATGATAGAGGATGTTGCTGAGAATGATTCCATAGTTGCAACTAATGGGAGTAGTACATAATGCATAAATATGGATCCTATATTATCTTAGATAGACAGAGGTTTCCTTGATTATACTCTTACTTTTTAATTCTCTCAAGATAAGGGAATCAGCCTAGTCTGGGATATCTCAGTTTCCAAAGGATATGGGGTGCATGAGAGGTATTCTCATGATGATAGGTTGCTGGTGACCTTACATAGTTCAATGACTATACTACGAGCTTTGCATCCCATGATCAATTTGATATTGCATGGAGATATGATTATATTTTCAAGTTGTTTTGGTCAACCTACGATGTGGTACCCATTGATGTTGATCCATGATGTTGAGGATGATGGACGGGCAGTTGATTATTGTTATAGGGAGACATTCATATATATTCATAGGTGGTGATTATTCATTAGATGGTCGGAATGATATTAAGGCATGGTTGAAAACTTTTTTGCAAATGATAGTGGTTGATCCCAGGACTTGAACCAATATTGATTTGGATATAATAGATTTGGTGGATTTGTTGTGGGAGTCGACAAGTGTTGGTGTAAAAACTTCCCTTGTAAAGAGTTAGTTTTAGACTTTTAGGTTACTCTAAAAGTGTTTACACCATGTTTAGGGTGTTTGATGATATTTGGGGTACATCGTCCATTTTTAGCATGAGAGATAGTCTATGATGGATATTCACACTTGTGATAGTTTTCTTAATGGATATTGGACATCATATGATCATTGGATCAATTTTCCTCTCGGCGGTGGAAGCCCCACATGATGGCCACATGGAGGATTCACTTGATGGGAAAATGCTTGATGGGATATGAGGAGCATTGTGCAGTGTGGAGGAGAGATCTTAACCCTAGATTGCATGTGGAAGTTTGGTTTCATTTTTTAAGGATTGGAAATGGATCAGGGACACATGGGGCTAAAACAATATTCTTGTAGGGGGTAATTTCTCAATGGAGTACTTGGATTTGGAGGACAGATGGATATAGGGGTGTGTACTTGTGTTGCATAACTATATCACCTTGGCCTAATATTATGCATCGAATCATCATTGGATATAGACACTTGTAGTCTACTAGTTGAGCCCTTCACTTGTGTGTGGCTTACGTATGTCTAGTAGGCTTGTTGGAGCAACCGAATCCGATTGTTCGTTAGTTAGTCAAATCCGACTATCATTGTAATAGGGAATATGAATAATAATATATTGGATGATGGATAAAATGTACAATAAGCTCGCCTTTTATATGGCTTGAGCCAACATAGTGAAGGGTTACACCCTTTCACTAGCAACCTAATAGTCTAATTAATATTGTATTTTATATTTGTTACATTGCCATTCCCTTTAAGGGATATTTGTCCTCAAAGCTCGAGTATTCCTTATTTTCATCCTTCATTCTAAATTGGTGTTGATATTTATGGTGCAGAGACTTGCACTTCCTCGCCATTGGTGATTCTGCACTATATTGTCTGATTGTTCCTACATTTATGGTCTGAGGTCCAGTCATCACCGCATCGATGACATATACTTTTCTTCTTTTTCTTGTTGTTATCAGAGTAACCGTTAGATGACTTTGATCTATTTTCCATTTCGTAGGCGTATGATTGAGGTTTGTGGTATTGATGGCCGGGAGACCAAGTATGTGCACAGTACCTACATTGTGTCTCTTTTCTTGTCGATAATGGCTATCGCCTTTTGTTTTTATTCCTTCCAATTTGTGTTCTGCAGCTTTTGCTTTACGTCTTGCTACTTCTACGTTAGGTATGTCATGTAACTTTAACTCTTTTTGGAGGTGTGGTTTAAGACCTCCTAAATAGGTTTCGAGTCTTTGCTTGTCAGACAACCCAAATACTCGTGTCGATAAGGATTCCCACTGATGTGTGAATTCCTCAACATTTCCAACTTGTTGTAGTCTGGTAAGTTTAGTGAAAAAATCATTTTCTTTGATTCCTTGAAACCTATTAAGAAAATCATTTTTGAACAAGTTCCAGGTGTAGGTAAAGTTATCTCTCTTCCACCAAAAGTACCAATTATAGGCGTACCCTTCCATATGCATTGACGCATATTTCACCTTCTCCTCATCAGATTGAATGTTGTAAATGTGGAAGTATTACTTTGCTTTGTTTAGCCAAGCAACGCATTGGTCTTCACTCCCATTGTATTTCGACAACTCTATTTTTTCCTTAGGTGGGTACACTTTGTAAGGACTACGTTGATTTCTTTTTGCCTTATGGTTTGATGGTGGGTCAGAACTACTGGACGATGAAAGTGACATATCTGAATTGCTTCGTTGTTGGCGGTGATTTTTAGTTTTTCTTTTCTTTACTATTTTACTTATAGCATCTATTTTGTTGTTTAATCGCCTCCATATCTGGCAGTACTTGTGTTTCTATCTCTTACTTAAGCATCACATTGTTAATCTTTATTTCTTTTTGTAATTCTTCTTGATTCTTTGCGAGTGTTTCCTGGGTGGCAACATGAAATGAGGCATCTCGCATGTTTGGATTGCTGACTTGGTCCAGACTGGGTATGAGCCTTTGTAACATCTCGATTAATGTATTGTGGTTCTGCATCATGGTGCTCATGTTCTGTGTTAAGGTGTTTATGTTTTGTGTCACGGTACTCATTTTGTCATCTAAGTCTTTTTTTTTTTTGTTCAGGATGTCAAGTTTGTCGTCGAGCCTCCTTTCTAGTACCAAAACAAACTCGTCTGTGAGTAATGTATTGCTATTTTGCATCTTTTCCTTCAAGCATTTTAGGTCAGCGGTAAGGGACCTTATGTCCTTCTCCATTTTTTCAATTTTCTCTTTTAGCTCCGCCATGGTCTTGGACCTTGTATGCGGAGGTGTGTATTTCAATGCTATTTTGGCTAATAATATATTAATTAATTAATTAATTAATATTATTATTATCCCTATTATTTTTCATAAACTATATAATATTTTGTATATAGTTTTGTTTTGTTTTAAAAAAAATTAAAAATAAATATTATAATAATATTATTATTATATAATATTTAATTTAAATATTATTTAATTTAAATTTCAGGTTTTAGGGTTTTGTGGTGATTTTGTCGTATGCGCCAAGAGGATGAGAAGTATAGTAGGTGAGAGGGGATGGAACGCACAGAGATGGAGGGTGTGCAGGTTGGAGAGTAGTGTGGATGCGTTGGAGGAGGCTGTAGGCAGTTTCAAGGAGGAGACCATGCCGTGGGAGCTGGTAGCTGGTGCAACGAGGTGGATGTGGTGGAGGGTCACGTGGTGGATATAAGGTGGAGAGAGTTTGCAGGTTGTGAAGTTGGAGATGGCACGGGGATAATGAGTTAGCAGGAGGGTAGGGGAATAGGGCACACAAAGGATGAATGACATGGGGGTGGAAGAGAATATGGGTGTGGAAGGATGCGTGGAATGTTCAAGAGGAGCGTGCGGCTAGTGGAGGAATAGTGGCAACGGTGGTTGTGAGGTGGGGTATGGTTGTTGGAAGTGCAGGAAGTAATTTAGGTGGAGAGGGAGAAACGAAAGGTAATGGAATGGAGCGCTGAGAAGGGGTGAATATTTGAGGAGATGAGAGGCATTGGGGAAAAAGAAGGCACGGGGAGATGTGCAGGCTATGGCATGGAGGTGTGCAGGGTTGTGTGGAGGAGATGAGGCGCGTGGGAGATGGATACGGTGGAGCTACATGTGGGTAGGAGAGGAGAAGCTGATGGGGGACATGTGGGGTAGAGAGGAGAAACAGATGGGGGGTGGAACGCTCAGGCTGGAGCTAGAGGAAGTTGGGTTTTTTTTATGTTTATGTTTTTTGTTTTTTTTGTGTTTTTTTTATTTGGACAGGGTTTGGGATGAAGTGACAGGTGATGAAATGGATAAATGTAAGAAATCAAGGATTTATGAGCGGATTTCGAGCTTAGGTCAAAGGAGCCGAATCTAAGCTCTGATACCAAATGGAGCAACCGAATCTGGTTGTCAGTTAGTCGAATCCAACTATCATTGTAATAGGGAATATGAATAATAATATATTGGATGATGGATAAAATGTACAATAAGCTCTCCTTTTATATGGCTTGATCTAACATAGTGAAGGGTTACACCCTTTCACTAGTAACCTAATAGTCTAATTAATATTGTATTTTATATTTGTTACACTTGTTTGTAAGGATTACGTTGACTTGTGTTATATTGTTGACCTCCCTTACCTCTAACTTAAATAGAGGAAGGATAGAGTCTTTCTACAAAACAACACATCACACATTCATTTGTATCTCTTCTTTGGAATGCTCTATTAGTGATGTGTTATGGTTCAAGAGGAAACCCTAATGGAGCATATGAAGAAGAGGTAGATGATTTCTCTCTCTTGAAATTATTCTTTGTCCATTTGATCTCTCTCTCTCTCTCTCTTGAGAATCATAGTTTCTTGGTATTTTAGAGCATGTTGAATTCTAGGGTTATGGTTTTATCACTTGGAGGCTAGATATTAGGGTTTGGAAACCCTTGGATGTAATTAATAATAAAGAGGAGGAGGAGATATTTCCTAGAAGATAACTTTTGGAGGGATTCTTGCACTTGGAGGAGCTAGTGGTTGACTAACCCTAGCTAAGACATCTTGTTTTTATTCTTGTAGCATCATATAGGTACTTATTCATATGCCAAGTTTCTGGCATGTAGGATTCGTCCAGGAGACTCTTAGACTTAAGAGTTTCACTTTAAAGTGAGTGTTCCTTTGTTATTATTTTATGTAAAGGGGCCCATGGTATTTGGTGGTCCATGGTATTGGCCCATGGTATTTGCATATGTAATTAAATAAAATTCATCCTAAGTGAAAGGATGTCATGTCCCCACCTAACTGACCAACAAAAGTGTGGACCATGCTAAGCACCTAGGGGGACTAAGTGGAATTAATTAAGTTGCCTAGGGAAATTTTCCTAAATAAACATTATTGAGACATGTATTTAATTTTTATTTATCATTATCATTTATTATGCAATTAAATTATGTGTAAATGATCTTTCCATGTTAGGGGAGTGCATTGGGAAAGTCAACTTGCCAAGGTGAAAGACTTGGAAACTCTATGACAAAAGCAGTTAGGGAGGAAAGGGGAAAGTTCCAAAAAGCCACAAAAAAGAAGTCAGAGATAAAAGAAGGAAACATTAAACAAGGAGAATGCAGTTTCCTTTTGGAGACTCAAAAAAGTTGTCATAGGAAAATCAGGAAACTTTTGACAATGAGGGCGTAGTTTCCTTTTGGAGACTCAATCTCAAATAATGTAGGGAAAAGCATAAAAGCTGTTAGGGATAAAAGCAACAACTTTTGACTAAGGAGGGCGTAGTTTCTAAGTCAAATGGATTATTTGGATAGGGAAACATCTCCACATGGCCCCTACATTCTAATTTTCTCAAGGAAGGTGCATGACTTGGTTAGGGTTAGGGTTTTAGGTGGATGACTTGCTCTCATAGGTCACCTATTTCCTCTGCTTGCTAAGTAGGTCACCCATAGATCTGTTAAAGGAGAATCCGTGCTCCATTGGTGAATTAATTTATTCATGCTTATGTGAGCATAGTCTTCTGAGTGATGTACCTCAGAACTTTGGGAGATGAGCCCAAATCCTTCCTTTCGATCCCCACTCCTCCATTCCCATTCCTTTCTCATTGCAGGAGTGGAGTGCATGATTTTAATCCAGTGAGATAATAGAAGTCATATATTTCAGCTACCATCTCATAAAATTTAATCTCCAGTGAATCCCAATATTCACCTACGCTCCCAGCTAGTTTTATGTCTGATTTTAGGCCTCCCACCCATTGTTTTGAGCTCTATTTTGGAGTGGTCAGTCCTCCACATCCATTTTGTTATGCACCAGTAAAATAAATCTGATAATTTTATCTGTGTTACTGTCAACATACTGTCCAATTAGTTCATATGTCACGTCTTTTGTCAATAAGCTTCAACCCAAGCTTAATTGAGGGTTTTTGGTCAAGTAAATGCAATAATAAATGAGTCAAGGAAATGAGAATGATTATGAGTGATGTAATATGTCAATATCAGTTGTATTAGTCTCTGTTAATTTCAATTATCATATCTGAAGCAATTATGCCACGAATTTCATGTGTTTGTATGAACCCTAGCTAGATGACTAGGCTAAATTGACTACTCTAGTTGTTTCTTCAATTCTAGGAGTTATATTCATTCAATTTCAATTCTGAAAATTATTCTGTGTCACTGAAATAACCCTATATCCATACATACTCTTAGATCAAAAATTCATTGAGGCCATACAGTATTTTTGTAGCCTCCATTGCATAGGACTTCCCTAGGCCAAAATTGCCTAATTTTCCCAAATCACTCCTAAACTCTCCCAAATTCTCCAGAACAGTCCCAAACTATATTGAACATTATTTTATGTTGTATAAATTCCAGAAAACATATATGTGCTTTTCCCCAAGCCCATGGTCAAAAGGACTAAATAAGTCTTCCTAGTTTCATGGTTGGGTGACCCAGAAGCGTGGGAGTAAGTTTCTGCATAGCGGATTCTGAAACCTAACTGGTCCCTGATCTAAATGTGTTAGGGAATATGAATTAATTGTTCTAAAACTTAATTTGGTTGCTTCCTCTACCTATTTCCATACTTATGAATTTCTCAGCAAAATACCTCATTTTAATAGTCTGAAATTTTATTGAGTGTCTACAAGTTTCATAGAAATATTAGTTATCTGATATATATATCAAAATTAATATCATTACAGTGGTATCAGAGCATGGTCCTCCATACCTGTCACTGATAATCATCGATGGGTCCAAAATACAATTCTGATTCTAAAAGAAACATTCCCCAAGAAGAGCAAGTTGAATCTGTGGAAGGGATATTCCATGATGAAAAAGATGAGAAGAATGCGTTCCAAAACGTTGTGAGGAACATGTTGAAAGGACTAGAGAATTCCTAGCTAAACAACTGGGACTTAAAGATGGATAAGGGAGAAACAATGGTTCCCAATGTGAAGAGACAAAGGTCATGGGTGGATCTATTTTCTCCAAGACTGGACCTCAGAATAGGCCTCTAGAGTATATAGACTAAAAAAATTTGCAGCCTTGACCTACTATGCCCAAATTTGTAGAGAGCCCAAAGGAATACCATGAAGCATAGGCTGAAACAATTGCTACATGGGAGGAATTTTTTTATGTTTATCAATCCTTGAGTGAAGAATGCAGAAGGGCTATGCCATTCATAAATTTCCGTGAGACTCAATATAGGGGGCAGCAAAGTGTAACTTCAAGGATTCCATATTATAATTATGAATTAAAGAATACCATTGGTAAAATCACCTTGCCATATTTTGATGGCACTTCCAATTGCTCAGTGAGATCTTGGATCTAGAAAATGGACACATATTTTCAACTAAATCCTATGGTAGAAAAGGATGCCATCAAGTTGGAATCCTTACACCTTGATGGGGAGGAAATTGACTGTTGGTTTCATGACATGAATACCCTGGGTCATGATCAAGTAGTCACCTATGAGGAATTCACTAGAAAATTAATAGAAAGGTTTGACTGAAGAGATCCTGATATCTCTTTCTTGGATTTGGCACACATTAGACAAGTTGGAAATCCAGAAGCATACATCTTAGAGTTCCAATAGGTGGTTGTAATGGTCATTGATATATTAGAAGCAAGGCTAATCCTTTTGTTTATAAAAGGACTGGCTGAATCTTTGAAGGGATTGGCAAAATATTACCGACCCACAACTCTACAAGAAGCAGTGAGCAGAACTAGAGACCTGCAGGATGCAATTCCGAGGACCAAGTATCCTCCCAGACCTCCTATGCCTCATAAATTTCAGAACCAAAGACCTCCCATGAGAAACTTTCCTGCCCCTGGCAAGAGATATTACTCCTACAAGGACTGGGATGAATTGAGGAGGAAAAAGATTTGTTTTTCCATCCAAGAACCTTAGGTTCCGGGCCACAAGTGTGTGAAGGAAAAAACACACTATATTGAAGTGTTCTCCGAGAGTGATGAGGAGATAGTGGAAGAAGTTGATATGGATTTTGGATAATATGAAACAAATGAGGAAGAGGAGAAGCTCCCTCAAACAAGAAGCAAAATTGGAGTACTCAATGGGGTACCCCGGTTCCATACATTGAGGTTGAAAGGAGTATTGCAAGGCCATAGAATCACAGTCCTTGTTGATGGGGGTGCCACCCATAATTTTATTGATGTAGCCCTAGTGGAGAAAAGAAAGTTTCCAACTGAGTCCTTTTAAGGATTCACTTTGGTTATCCTGAGAAACCACACCATGGAATGTAATCGGTGGATTCCAAATATGCAAGTGAGCCTTGGAGACTACACAGTAAAGGTTAATTTTTATGTTGTCAATGTGGCAGACAACAACATGATGTTGGGAGTTCAATGATTGTACTCCATTGGAGAACATTCCATGAATTACAAGATACCCCTGATAAGCTTCAAGAATGTTGAAGGGAAGCTTGTGGTTCTGAAGGGTATGAACACATACCCAAACCAAGTAAATTCTTCCAACAGTATGAGATCCATTTTGAGACATCGAGATATTGAATCTGTTGTTGAGTGCCATATTACTAATGAGGGAACCACTGCAAAAGTTTCCTATCAGCCCAAATACATCAAAAATTTGTTGCACAAGCACAAGGGGTTATTGAAAACATTCCACATGGAATGCCACTTGACCATGGCATTTAGCACAAAATTGAGTTGGAAGTTGGTACACTTCTGATAAAAATACACCCCTACAAGCATCCAAAAAGGTTCAAGGATGAGATTGAGAAGGCCATCAAGTAGCTCCTTGAGTTGGGCCTCATTAGACCAAGTTCTGGTCCTTTTGCTTCTTAGCTGAAGAAGAAGGATGGGACACTCAGGATGTGCATATATTACCGGGCCTTGAATAAGAAGACCATAAAGAATCGATTCCCAATCCCCTGGATTGATGAGATGGTGGATGAACTACATGGAGAAAAATTATTCTCCAAGATAGATCTATGATCCAGGTACCACCAAGTCAATATGAGAGAGGAAGACATACATAAGACAACTTTCCATTGTCATTTTGGTCACTTTGAGTTTCTGGTCATGCCATTTGGCTTGACTAATGCTCCTGCAACTTTCTAGTCATGCATGAACAAGGTGTTCAGTGAGAAGATCCATAAGTATGTCCTTGTATTCTTTGATGATATTTTGATTTATAGTAGGACATGGGAGGAGCACCTGCTCCACTTGGATGTGGTACTCAAAATACTTGCATATCATACTTTCTTTGCTAAGCTGTCCAAATGTGATTTTGGCATGACCGAACTCCTCTATCTTATCCATGTGATCTACCAAGAAGGATTCAAGGTACACCAAGAAAAGATAGAGGCCATTTTGGGTTGTCCAAGCCCAAAGAACCTCACATAAATGAGAGGCTTCATTGGCCTTTGTAACATCTACTACCGCAGATTTGTCAAAGGATACTCCCGGTACACTGCACCCTTGACAAATTTGACTAAGAATGGTGAATTTAGTTGGAGTGAGGAGGATGAAGAAGCTTTCCAGAATATGAAAGAGATAATGAGTAGCTGTCTAGTACTTGCCTTGCCTAATTTTTACAAACCTTTTGTGTTGCAATGTTATGATTCTGGTGAAGGCATTGGAGTTGTCCTGATGCAAGATAAGCCCCCTATTGCATTCGAGAGTAGAAAATTGCATCCACATGAAAGGATGTATTCCATATATGACAAGGAGATGTTGGCCAGTATGCATGCACTGGCCAAATTCCGACAATATTTGGTGGGAGGTAAATTCATTGTGAAGACTGATCACAATAGTCTTAGACACTTCCTAACCCAAAAGGAGCTCAATGATAGGCATGAAAAATGGTTGAGTAAAGTTCAGTCACATGATTTTGACATTGACTACAAATAGGGGAAAATGAATGTTGTGGCTGATGCACTCTCCCGTAAGCCCACATTCTATTTGATGCAGATGCTAAATGAGTGGAAGATCTAGTTGGCCACTGAATATTCTAAGCATCAGTCTGCTTGTGAATTTTGGATGGGGTAAACTAGAATGAAGAGTATAAGGTACATGATGACCTCATATACTACAAATAAAAATAGTGCCTGAATCTGCACTAAAAAGGAATATCTTGGAAGTTGCACATGATGCACTAGTGGCTGGACACCCTAGTTTTCTGAAGACTTATCAGAAGGTAAGGGAGATATTTGCTTGGAAGGGCCTTAAATATGATGTTATCGTTCATGTGAAGGAATGTTCTGCATGTCAACAAAACAAAGTGGAGCACACACACCCTGCTAGACTTCTCCATCCTCTTTCTATTCCAGATAAGAGATGGGAGAGTGTCTCCATGGAATTTATCACCAGACTACCAAAGTCACAAGGGAAAGATAGTGTTTATGTGGTGGTTGATAGGTTGACAAAATATGCACACTTTTTTGTAGTAACATCGACTGTTTCAGCTAGTGAGGTTGATACTCTATTCTTCAAGGATATTTTCAGGCTACATGGATTGCCCAAAATTATAATCAGTGATAGAGATAGTAAGTTCACTAGTGCCTTTTGGCATGCATTGTTTGGGATGGTTGTAACAAACCTGAACATGAGCACAAGATATCACTCCCAAACAGATGGACAAACTAAAAGGGTGAATCAATGGCTTGAATGGTACCTCTGTAATTATGTTACAGGACAACAAGGAACTTGGGAAACTTGGCTCCACCTGGGTGATTTATTTTATAATACCACATTTCATCTTTCTATCAGAATGACCCCCTTTATGGAATTGTATGGATATGAGGCTTCGACTTTTTCAGACTTAGTGTTTGGAGACTACAGGGCACAAAAAGTTAAAGATCGGTTACATGAAAACCAAGACATTCTAAGGGAACTAAAATATGATTTGCATATGGCACAGAAGCAAAGAAAGGTGTATGCAGATAAGCATTGAATTGATAGAGCGTTCCAAGTAGAATACTCAGTGTAGCTAAGGATACAACCTTATAGATAGTCTTCCTTGAAGAAGAAAGGGACTAAAAAAATTCAGCCAAGACTTTATGGACCCTACAAGATTATAAGAAAAGTTGGTGAAGTGGCCTATGAGTTGGAATTACCAGTAGAAAGAAAAATCCATAATGTTTTCCATGTGTCTTGTTTGAATAAAGCAGTTGGCCAACATATAGTAGCATTTGAAGAACTGTCGCCCCTAGATGATGAAGGCCATCTAGTCCTAGTACCAGAGAAAGTGTTATTGGGGAGGGAAAGGAAATTAAGGAACAAAACAATAAAAAAATATATGATACAGTGGAAAGGATTACCTAGTGAAGATGTTACTTGGGAGGGTGAGAAGATCTTGCAGCACCCTGCTTTGCTTCTGCTTGAGGACAAGTAGATTTGGGGGGGAAGGATTGTCATGTCCCCACCTAATTGACCAAAAAAAGTGTGGGCCATGCTAAACGCCTAGGGGGACTAATAATTAAGTTTCCTAGGGAAATTTTGCTAAATAAACATTATTGAGGCATGTATTTAAATTTTATTTATTATGCAATTTAATTATGTGGAAATGATCTTTCCATGTCAGGGGGGCGCATTGGGAAATTCAGCTTTCCAAGGTGAAAGAATTGGAAACTCTATGAAAAAAGTAGTCAGGGGGTGAAAGGGAAAGTTCCCAAAAGCCACAAAAAAGAAGTCAGAGATAAACCCAGGAAAGATTAGATAAGGTGGGCACAGTTTCCTTTTGGAAACTCAGAAAAACTGTCATAGGAAAAGCATGAAAATTTTGACAAGGAGGGTGTAGTTTCCTTTTGGAGAATCGTTCTCAAAAGCACCGAAAAGCATAAAATTTGTCAAGAATAAAAGCAACAAATTTTGACTAAGGAGGACACAATTACTAAGTTAGATGGATGGCTTGGACAGGGAAACATCTCCACATGGCCCCTACATTCCAATTTTCTCAAGGAGGGCGCATGACTTGGCTAGTGTCACATGCCCCAATTTGCAAAAACAATTTTATAATATTTGAGGAACATTGTGTTAAATTTTATGCTAAGTTGTAATTGATGACCCAGTGGGGTCAAGAATATTTAATGTAAATTCAGAATATTTTATTTATAAATAAATAAATGAGGAGACAACAGCTTAGGGAAGCTATTAAAAAGTGTTTCCTCGTCAATTGGTGGAGGAGACTGGGTGGAGAGAAAACTGACAAGCGGCAGCATCCTCAAACCACTTCCAACTGTTGCAGGTGGAAAATTCCCTATATTTGTGGTCATGATTCCCCAAGAAAGTGGAATGAGAGAAGGTGGCTCATTTAATGAAAACTGACCCAGAAGACCTAGGCATCTCTATTAAATTTCCCATTGAAGAGAGTTGAGGCTGCTCATTCTAGAGAAGTGATCAATCAGGGTGAATGAATTTTACTCAAGAGAAATTCAATGGAGCGGAGTCTGGAGTGTGTTTGAGGGGATACCTGCTGAGATTGATCTAGTTGCAAGTTTTAAGCTGAAGATCATACTGCTGAGAGAAGATTTTTATTACTCCAGTCAGGTAATTAGACCAGTCAGGTGACAAAGGTCTTATAGTTGCATTCTCCACCTAGTTCTAAGCCAAGAAGACCAGGAAAAATCTCAGGGGTGCTGAGGAAGCATTTTCTGAGCGCTCTCCAGGAGTTTGGTTGGGAGGAACAGCCTCCTTAAGTTGTTTTCTTCTTGTCCTCAACAGGTTCTATTTTATTTTATTGATTTAGTTAAGTAATTCATAGTTTATTTACTATGGGCATGTTAGTATTTTAGGGTTTATGAATGAAAAATAGCCGTGTAATGTTAGATTCAATGAAGTTATAGATTCTAGTAGAAATAGAAATGATATGTAAACGTGAAACATATAGAATTAAAATCTCCAAGCTGTGTTTTTCCACACCTAAGCTCAGGTTGTACTCTAGCACAGTTGGATTGTCTTAGGTAAATGAAATGATTCTTTTATTGGAATGTAAACATTAGATATGATTCTTTTATTTGAATATTTATTGGAATGTAAACATTAGATATGATTCTTTTATTTGAATATAAATAGTAAATAGATTTTACTTCAATGTATATGAATGTCACTAAATAGCAGTGCTATGTATTGTCTGCACTTATTTTACTTCAACCAACTAAATAGAAATACAGGTATAAAGAAATAGTAAATATTATTATTATTTCAGCATTAGTAAACTGATAAAAAAATAGCGATACAGTAGTAAAGTAAACAACTAGTATATGAGAAAACATGTAAAAAAATAAAATAATAAAACAGTTCATAAATATTAACTTTATAGACCAGAGTGTGTCTTATCTAGGAGCTAAGGATTCTTTTATAATCCTTTTATTTCACAAAACTTACTGAAAGTCAATATTACCTAGTTTGAGTATGTTGTACTAAACCCTAAGTATTTATTAACTAAGATTTAGAAGCAAAACTGTTTAGAATTTCTTACTTTCTTACATAGTTAGCATCATATTTATAACTGTAAGTTACTTCATTATTCCTTATCCTATTTTTGAAAAACAGAGTTATTAATGTTGTAAAAATAAACAAGGATTTATTTTAAACTATAGGGTTAAACAACAGGTTCAAAACAGAGTCCTAGAAATTAAATTATTATTTCAATAGTGCTTTAAAATAATTATAATTTACAGAGTAGTAAAAATAAAATACATATGTAAATAATGAACACAGTAAATCAGTATTTACAAACCATTTGCAATATAAAAATTCTTAATCAAAGGAAGGCTTATAGCCTGTAGAATCGAAGGATCATACCCAAGCCTGCTAAATAAACCAAATATACTATATTAACTATAAATAAAATTACATTACTAACAGGATGAGTAAAAACCAGTTTACAGTCTTCATTTTTCTTGAAGTTCAAATAGGAAAACTGAAGCAAACGAGACAGAGATCACTTAAGCATCTCTGAGCACAAAGGAGGTTATTTATAATCTTAATAACAGTATTACATCATTACGCCATAAGGTTGAATTGCTTAACCAAAACCACATACATATCACAGCTTCAAGAGCTTGTGCTACCCAGCGAAGTATCGCAAGGGTTTTTAATTAAAACATGGGTAATAATCAACCAACTAAATATCATGACCAGCAGAGAGTTTGAAGCCATGTTTCCAACCATAGAAACCTTCATCCAACAACCCAAATGGCAAGCAGGGAGAACCCACGACGAGACCAGGGCTTACCAGTTGGAAGCCCATGAAGTTATCAAATGCACGAGCTTGCTTTCCATACAAAGTTTGGAGCTGTCAGCGGTAGCCTGCTAGAACATAAAACCAAACATTATTTAAAACTCTGAGTTGTAATTTACTAACACCCTAACTTAGTAAATAATTTGACAAAGGATTTTCGGGCAAGGTAAAAATGCATACCTGTGAGCAAGAAGAAGTTCAGCACCAAGAAGATATGGCCACCCAATTTGTATGCACCAAACCAAGGAAAAACCTCAATCCTACCTTGTGACAGAGGCAGTAAGGGTACAGCCTCAAGCTCTACAATGCCAAGGCAAAGAACGAACAGACGCAAGGGTAAAACCTTTTACAGGCTTCGATCCAAGTGAAGAAGTTAAAACCACTCACACTGTGTTTTATTAACTCACAGAAAGAAACTGAAAACACCAACCATGAAACCATTAACTACTATGCACAATAATGCAGGCTTTAGTGCCAATGCTTAAGGAAGAGCAGGCCTCTCATGGCTGCAAGGAATCTCATAGCGCAGCCTACAGGAAAACAAACCCTCGAAGCAAAATGCAAAGGAGTAGGGTTTCTTTTGTTATAAGTCAACCAATGCATGGAGGAGGATGGTCCACGTGCCCTTCCAAAAATTTAACCAAGTGTGGGTCGATTCCTTTTGTCAATGCTGCACATTCGATTATGAATTATATCATTGCCAATAATATAAATAATGCAATTGACTATATATTAAAGATTCATATCATTGCTAATAATGAATTTTATGCCATCGATCTTTTAACTAGATGATATGATTGCATACAATGTCAACCTTGCTATCGATTAAACCATGCTTTGGAACTAGTATTCTTTCTATATAAGGAACAAAAACTTATAATATATAATACCAATAGTTTTGACTACACCATAGTAATTACTAGGTAGTAAAACTACCTTAGGATACAAGTAGTATTTTTTGTTGTAACATTATAAAACAATCAAGTATTGTAATATTGCAATAACACTTGTATCATGGTTATAACCTAGAGATTAAGATTACAGCTTGTAAACTAGTTGTGCAAGAAGATAATCGTTTTTGCAAACAAATCAAACAAGTTGGTATTGTTTCACGACTAGTAAAGGATAATTTAGAGTAGAGATATGTTGTTATTTACAATTTATTTATAAACTGAAGAGCTCCAAACTTCTCCACATAAAGACTTGATATTGATAAAGGAAGGAGTCTTCAAGAAGACTGAAGATTAACCTTTTGAAAGAGTTTCTCTTAAGTAACTAATCTTTCATTGTAAACTTTACTTTTGAAAAACATAAGAATATGTTCTTACATAAAGAGCAGTACACTTGAGTATTAAACATGACAATAGCAGTAAGATCATAAAACAGTCGAAGTAATTATATGCCAAGAGCATGAGCTCTATGCTCACTGTAAGATTCTTTGGTTGAATAGGTACTATAATCTATAAAAGATAATCATCTTATGACAGAAGAAACTGTGGAAGAACTCATTCTTATAAATAGCTTTGATTAAGTCTAGGATAAAAGGTCACTTTTTCTTAAAAATAAATAATGTCATAGATCCAAAACAATGAAATAAATTTACTGTACCTCATCGGAGACTTGCAACTTAATAATCATTATACATACTAGCATCTTAACATGCTAGAGAAGTACTTTCTTGACATAATTTTAAATAAACCCTACTTGATCATACGCTTACCTGCTGAACCTGTAAGAACCAGCAGTCCATTTGAGTTAGCAAAATGCTAAGTAAGCCTTGATTTCAAACATGGTTTCTCACCTACTTGAAAAAAATAAAACATCAATATAGCTAGCAGTAACTAAATGCAAGTCCTCCTTCTATAACTTATAAAAGTTAAAGTTGTATTAGTTTTTCTATATTTGAAACTAATCCTTAAAAAATTGTTAAACTGTTTCATTTTTTCCGCTAACAGCTAGCAGTTACTAAACTGCGATTTAAGACATTTTATGTCACTTTAAAAAAATTTAATTTTTATGAAATTTTGGGTTATTACATGTGGTATCATAGGACAAGGTTCAAACACTAGGACTTGATGAAGCTCAACTTGCTTATATGGAACAGTAAATTTAAATCATTATGCTAATGTTGTTTTCTTTGAATGATATAAATAGAGAAATTTGTTTCTAAGTTAACGATAGGTATGGAAAAGTTGGAGGAATATGTGGAAGAGGAATCTCCTTATACTGAACAAGATAATATACAAATAGAACCTATACAAGAAGGCATAACCACTAATTGTTCATAACTATTACAAACAGTAAAGGAATTAAAATCAGAAATGGAATCTGTTAAGAAAGAAACTGAGAGGATTCTGAGAGCTCAGGAGGAGTTGAATTAGATCTTAATAGAAATATTTCATATTGAGGGAAAGGGTAAAAGAGATGATTCGGAAGATATAAGTTATCAACCTAAGTATAAAAATACTAAATAGATTAAAAATTAAAGTAGCTCATCTTCCGAAGTATATGGTGATCAACGCTGACTCTCATTATACTAGTGACAGTAGTGAGGATAACCACCATACTAGGAAAAGAAAATATAAACCTTATGAATAAATATTTGGGGAGTTTAAGAAGATCAAGCCGCCAACATTTAATGGAGAAACTGAAAAAGGGGAGGAAGCAGAATCCTGGTTATCTGGGATGAAGAAGTACTTCCAAATTTATAACTATTCTAACCAATTAAAGGCTAGGATGGCTATTTATAATCTTACAGGGAACGCTGATATATGGTGGCAAGACTTAAAGAGAGTGAAAGGTATAAGAGAGAAGAACATAAATTGGAGTACATTCAATAAATACTTCAAAAATAAATTTTTATCTGAACAATACTATGAAGAAAGGGCCAAAGAATCCTATGAGCTAAAACTAGGTACAATGAATATGAAAGAATTGAACATTAAGTTTTTAAGTATGCTTAGGTATGTGCCATACCTTGTGGATGAAAAACTGAAGGTACAACGGTTTCTCAACTGTTTACCTTATCACATAAAGGATAGGATTGAGTATGACAATCCGAAAACCCTGGAAGAAGCCATGAGGAAAGCGAATTTCTGTTATGAACAGAATTGTAAAAAGGAGAGTACGACCAACTGGAAGGCCAAAAGGAATAATAATTATGATCAAAAGAAGAAAGAGTTTGTGCCTAATCGGAATTATAAAAATAATAACACCAGAAATTTTTCTAATAAGAATTTACAGGGGAATAAGAGTAATTCACACACCAATCAGAACAATCAAAAGAATAAAGAGTCTACTAAAAATCATAGTAATTACACAAAGAACTTTGAACGAAAAGAACCCATAAAGTGTTGGGAATGCAATGGTCCACATTATGCCTCAATCTGTCCCAATCGGAAAAAGACTGTCAGCAATATCCACACAATACAGGAGGAGATGACTATTGGTGATTTAGCGAGGACTATGCCCAGGATCAATGCAGCTTTGGAGAATCGGCAAGCAGACTATCAAACTTCCATGGTGGAAGTAGAAGGTAAGATAAATCAAACACCCATATCTATTTTAATTGATCCCAAAGCTAGTTTAAGCTATATTTATCCTAACTTGGTAGAAAAGTTTAAACTCCCAATTGAAAAGTTTGCAAGTTATTGGTTAGTTCAGTTAGCTACTGGTGCAAAGAGAAAGGTAATTAGCTTTATAAATAATTGTGTAGTAACTATGGACCAATTTGAAACTTTTGTTAAGCTCAATGTACTACCTTTAGGTTCATACGACATATTAATTGGTATGGATTGGTTAGAGCAGCATAGGGTGGTCTTGAATTGCTTTGATAAAACCTTTACTTGTATAAAGAATGATGGAAAATTAATAAGTGTAAAGGGAATCCCTAGGAAAACAACCATAAGAAAGATTTTTGCTTTGCAACTTAAGAGAGCTATTAGGAAAGGTTGTAAGGCTTATGCAGTAACAGTGATCAATGAGGAAAATCTAAAAAACATAGATAAATTAAAATTGGAGGATATACCAGTTCTAAAGGAATATGCAAATGTATTTCCGGAAGAAATTCCAGGACTGCCTCCAAAGAGGGAATTAGATTTTACCATTGAGTTGGTACCTGGTGCAGTGCCTAGCTCAAAGGCCCCTTATCGGATGAATATACTCGAATTAAATGAACTTAAGTCACAGTTAAAAGAACTTATTGACAAGAATTATATTCGACCCAGTGTGTCTCCCTGGGGGGCATCTGTTATCTTTGTTAAGAAAAAGGATGGAACTCTACGACTATGCATAGATTATTGTCAATTAAATAAAATGACTATCAAGAACAGATACCCATTACCTCGCATAGATGATCTATTTGATCAACTACGTGGATCCACGGTATTTTCAACGATTGATTTACAGTTTGGATATCACCAAGTCAGAATTAAAGATGAAGACATCTTCAAAACAACTTTTAGGACTCGATATGGACATTACGAGTTTGTCGTCATGCCATTCGGGCTTACTAATGCTCCAGCTATTTTTATGTGTCTAATGAATAATGTAATGCATAAATACCTGGATAAATTTGTGGTCATGTTTATCAACGACATATTAATTTATTCGAAATATGAAGAATAACATAAAGAAGATTTAAAAATTGTCTTGCAAGAGTTGCGAGAAAATCAACTCTTTGCGAAGTTTAGTAAATGTGATTTCTTTAAAGATAAAATCCAGTACTTAGGTCATGTGGTGACCAAAGAAGGAATTTCGGTCGATCCCGAAAAGATAAAGGCAATCGAGGATTGGTCAGTTCCTAAAGACGTAACTGATGTCTGATCATTCATGGGGATTACCGGTTATTAAAAGAGGTTCATCGAAGGGTTTTCGAGAATTGCAAATCCGATAACCTCTTTGTAGAAAAAGGGAAAGAAATTTGATTGGAATCAGAAGTGCGAAGATAGTTTTAAAAAGTTAGAAACCTTATTAACTAGCGCACCAATTTTAAGAATTGCTGATCCAAATAAAGATTTTATAGTATGTACTGACGCCTCCAATGATGGTTTAGGTGGAGTATTGACTCAAGAAGGACATGTCACTGCTTATGAGTCTAGGAAATTGAAGATTCATGAAAAGAATTATGCAACCTATGACTTGGAATTAGCTGCTTTCATACATGCTTTAAAGATGTGGCGTCATCATCCAATTGGATAAAAAATTATCTTAATGATGGATAATAAGGGACTAAAATATCTGTTAGATCAACCTAACCTGAATGCTAGACAAGCTAGGTGGCTAGCTTTTCTAAGTGAATATGATTTTGAAATTCAACACATTAAAGGGAAAGAAAATAAAGTTGTTGATGCATTAAGTAGGAATGCAAAACTAAATTTTATAGTAGCTATCAGCACTTATACAATAGATTTGGAAGAATAGCTTAAAGCAGGGATAGAACAAGATGAAAATTACCTAAAGTTACAAGCAAAAGCAAAAGAAAATCCAATAGAAAGTCTAAGTACAGGGTACAGCTTGAATGAAAAAGGATTTTTACTGTATAAAGACAGAATATATGTACCTAATGTACCTAATATTAAGTTATTAATTTTAGAATAAATCCATAAAACTCTTTATTCAGGGCATCCAGCTTATCAGAAAACTATAACCATGCTAAGAAAAGATTATTCAATGGCCAAACATGAACATTGAACTGGCAGAATATATTGCTAGATGCTTTGAATGTCAGCAAGTAAAAACTGAACATCAGCATCCAGCTGGGCTACTTCATCCTTTTCCCATTCCTAGCTAGAAATGGGAGATAATTAGCCTTGATTTTGTTACTAGAGTGCCTAAAAATCAGAACTTAAATGACTCCATAATGGTAGTGGTCGAAAAATTAAGTAAAGCAGCCCATTTTATACCTATAAAAACTACTTATAAAGCTGCAAATATAGCCGATATCTTCTTAAAGCAAATTTTCCAACTGCATGGGATACCGAAGGTCATAATTTCAACCGAGACCCTAAATTTACAGGTAACTTTTGGAGATCTTTGTTTAAAGGATTAAATACCACGTTAAATTTTAGTACCTCCTTCCATCCTCAAAATGATGGATAGATTGAAAGAGTAAATCAAGTACTGGAAGATCTACTAAGAATGTATGTAAAGGAATAGCCAAGTAAATGGGAAGATTATTTACACCTGGTAGAATTTGCTTATAATAATAATTATCAAGCTTCAGCTAGATATAGTCCTTTCGAAATTCTGTGTGGAAGGAAATGTAACACTCCCATCTCTTGGAGTAATCTGGTGGATAGGTTAGTATTAGGACCTAAATTATTGAAAGAAATGGAATTAATTGTAAAGCAGGTACAAGGTAATCTGAAAATTCTGCAAGCTCGACAAAAAAGTCAAGCAGACCTTAAACAAACTCCAAAAGAGTTCCAGTTAGGTGAACATGTTTTCATTAAGGTGAGACCCAAAAAGTGTCCTCTAAGGTTCGGTAGTTGTGCCAAACTAGGACCTCGTTATTGTGGTCCTTTTAAAATACTGTCCAAGATCGGACAGGTAGCCTATCATTTAGCTTTACCACTGAATTTAAGAGTTCACAATGTTTTTCACATTTATGTATTAAAGAAATATGTGCATGATGCTACTCATGTTATTAACTAGAATGATGTGCAGATGGAACCCGAAGGAGATTTTCTGGTGGAACCGGATTGTATCCTCGAGCGGAGGGAGATCTCACTTCGGAACCACACCATTGGTCAAGTGAAGGTGCAATGGAAGCACCTTAGTCCAGAGGAAGCCACCTTTGAATTGGAAAGTCATATGCAGGATGCATATCTAATTCTATTTCAAGGGAACTCTGAGGACGAGGAATAAATAACATCGAGGACGGTGTTATAATTTAGGGGGGTGTGTATGTCACATGCCCCAATTTGCAAAAACAATTTTATAATATTTGAGGAACATTGTGTTAAATTTTATGCTAAGTTGTAATTGATGACCCAGTGGGGTCAAGAATATTTAATGTAAATTCAAAATATTTTATTTATAAATAAATAAATGAGGAGACAACAGCTTAGGGAAGCTGTTAAAAGAGTGTTTACTGGTCAATTGGTGGAGGATACTGGGTGGAGAGCAAACTAACAAGTGGCAGCATCCTTAAACCACTTCCAACTGTTGCAGGTGGCAACTTCCCTATACATGTGGTCATGATTCCCCAAGAAAGTGGAATCAGAGCAGGTGGCTTATTTAATGAAAACTAACCCAGAAGACCTAGGCATCTCCATAAAATTTCCCATTGAAGAGAGTTGAGGCTGCTCATTCTAGAGAAGTGATAATTCAGGGTGAATGAATTTTACTCAAGAGAAATTGAATGGAGGGGAGTCTGGAGTGTGTTTGAGGGGATAACTGCTAAGATTGATCTAGTTACAACTTTTAAGCTGAAGATCATACTGCTGAGAGTAGATTTTTATTACTGAGGTAATTGGATCAGTCGGGTGACAGAGGTCTTACAGTTGCATTATCCACCCAGTTCTCAGCCAATAAGATTAGGAACAAGCTCGGTGGTCCTGAGGAAGCATTGTCTGAGTGCTCTCAAGGAGTTTGGTTGGCAGGAGCAACCTCCTTAAGCTGTTGTCATCTTGTCCTCAACAGGTTCTATTTTATTTTACTGTTTTAGTTAAGTAATTCATAGTTTATTTACTATGGGCATGTTAGTATTTTAGGGTTTATGAATGAAAAATAGCTGTGTAATGTTAGATTCAGTAAAGTTATAGATTCTAGTAGAAATAGAAATGATATGTAAAAGTGAAATAGATAGAATTAAAATCTCCAGGCTGTGTTTTTCCACACCTGAACTCAGGTCGTACTCTAGCACAATTGGATTGTCTTAGGTAAATGAAATGATTCTTTTATTGGAATGTAAACAGTAGATATGATTCTTTTATTTGAATGTAAATAGTAAGTAGATTTTACTTCAATGTATATGAATGTCACTGAATAGCAGTGCTATGTATTGTCTGCACTTATTTTACTTCAGCCAACTAAATAGAAATACAGGTATAAAGAAATAGTAAATATTATTATTATTATTTCAGCATTAGTAAACTCATAAAAAAATAAAGATATTATAGTCAACAGTAGTAAAGTAAACAACTAATATATGAGAAAACATGTAAAAAAATAAAATAATAAAATAGTTCATAAATATTAACTTTACAGACCAGAGTGTGTCTTATCTAGGAGCTAAGGATTCTTTTATAATCCTTTTATTTCACAAAACTTACTGAAAGTCAATATTACCTAGTTCGAGTATGTTGTACTAAACCCTAAGTATTTATTAACTAAGATTTAGAAGCAAAAATGTTTAGAATTTCTTACTTTCTTATAGAGTTAGCATCATATTTATAATTGTAAGTTACTTCATTATTCCTTATCCTATTTTTGAAAAACAGAGTTATTAATATGGTAAAAATAAACAAGGATTTATTTTAAACTATAGGGTTAAACAGCAGGTTCAAAACAGTGTAATGAATATTAAATAAATTATTAAAATAGATTAGTTAATTATATGAAAGGGTGTAACCCTTCACGCTCAAGCCTATAAAAGGGAGAGCTTATTGTACATTTTACCCATCATCCAATATATTATTTACTATTCATATTCATTATTACAATGATAGTCGGATTCGACTTACGGACAACCGGATGCGGTTTCTCCATTTGGTATCAGAGCAGATTCGCTCCTGCACTCTGAGCTCGGAATTGGCTCATCAATCCCTCCTTGAGCTTAGACTCGGCTCATCAATTTTCGATTCCTCCCCCACTCCATTTCTTCACCTGTCACTTCATTTCAAACCCTGTCCAAAAAAAAAAAAAAAAAACAACTTCTTCTCCCCGCTCCCCGCTGCCATTCTCCAACCCCCCACTTCTCCAATCTCCTGCTCCTCTGTGCATCCACTTGCTTCCATGCGCCTCTTTCTCACCATCTATCTTCCAACACCCTCCGCATTCATCTTTTCCCGACCACCTCATTCCCCTTCCAACCACCCTGCTCCACGCTCCTTCGCATCCTCCCACCGCTCTTCTCTCCCTCTGCACACCTCCATATCCCTCACATCCCTCACTCCAGACACATCTTTTTCCCATGCGCAGCTTCTCCACATCGCTGCCCTCATCCACTAGTGGGCTTCACTACCACCCATGGCCACTCCACTGATCAAATCCTCTCCACCGTCGAGTTCCTCTGCTCCTCTGCGTCTTCAAACCCCTCACCTCGTCCTCCTGCCCTCGTACTTCTGCGCCCTCCACCACCATCTAGCCTTCCATCTGACCTCCCCTCTTGTGCCTTCTCTCCAACGTTGTCGCTCCCTCTCGCAGCCTTCTCACAGTCGTCACAGCGCCGTCGCCCCCATCCACCGCCACGCTAATCTGCAAAAAAAAATACTATACTATACTATACTATAATATATATTATATTATATTATTTCAAACATTTTATAATATAATATATTTAAAATAAAAAAAAAACAAATATTATATTGATTATTATAATATTTGTTTTAAAAAAAACAAAAAAAACATTTATATACAATAATTTGTATAGTTTACAAATAATAATAATAATATTAATATTAATTAATTAATTAATTAATATATTATTAGTCAAAATAGAGTGGAAATACACACCTCCGCATACAAGGTCCAAGACCATGGCGGAGCTAAAAGAGCAAATGGAAAAAATGGAGAAAGACATAAAGTCCCTTGCCGCTGACCTAAAATGCATGAAGGAAAAGATGCAAAATAACAATACATTACTCAAAGACAAGCTTGTTGTGGTACTAGAAAGGAGGCTCGATGACAAACTTGACATCCTGAACGAAAAACAAAAATACTTGGATGAAAAAATGAGTACCGTGACGCAAAACATAAACACCATAACACACAACATGAGCACCATGACACAGTACCATAATACATTATTCAAGATGTTACAAAGGTTCATACCCAGTACGGGCCACCTCAGTAGTCCAGACATGCTAGATGCCTCATTTCATGTTGTCACCCAAGAAAATCTCGCAAAGAATCAAGAAGAATTGCAAAAAGAAATAAAGATTAACAATGCGATGCTTAAGCAAGAGATAGAAACACAAGTACTTCCAGATATGGAGGCACGATTAAACAACAAAATAGACGCTATAAGTAAGATAGTAGAGAAAAGAAAAACTAAAAATCACCGCCAACAACGAAGCAATTCAGATATGTCACTTTCATCGTCCAACAGTTTCGAGCCACCATCAAACCATAAGGCAAAAGGAAATCAATGTCGCCCTTACAAAGTGCACCCACCTAAGGCAAAAATAGAGTTGTCGAAATACAATGGGAGTGAAGACCAATGCATTGCTTGGCTAAACAAAGCAGAAGAATACTTCGGCATTTACAACATTCAATCTAACAAGGAGAAGGTGAAATATGCGTCAATGCATATGGAAGGGTACGCCTATAATTGGTACTTATGGTGGAAGAGAGATAATTTTACCTACACCTGGAACTTGTTCAAAAATGATTTCTTTAATAGGTTTAAAGGAATCAAAGAAGATGAATTTTTCAGTAAACTTACCAGACTACAGCAAGTCGGAAACGTTGAGGAATTCACTCACCAATGGGAATCCTTATCAACACAAGTATTTGGGTTGTTTGACAAGCAAAGACTCGAAACCTATTTAGGAGGTCTTAAACCACACCTCCAAAAAGAGTTAAAGTTACATGACATACCTAACGTAGAAGTAGCAAGACGTAAAGCAAAATACGTAGAACGCAAATTGGAAGGAATAAAAACAAAACACGATAGCCATTATCGACAAGAAAAAGAGACACAATGTAGGTACTATGCAGATACTTGGTCTCTTGGCCATCAATGCCACAAACCTCAATCATACGCCTACGAAATGGAAAATAGATCAAAGTAATCTAACGGTTACTCTGATAATAAAAAGAAAAAGAAGAAAAACATATGTCGTCGATGCGGTGATGATTGGACCCCTGGTCACAAATATAGGAACAATGAGACAATACAGTGCAAAATCATCAATGGAAAGGAAGTGCAAGTCTCTACACAAGAGACCTCATCCGATTCTAATACCGACACCAAGTCAGAATGAAGAACGGCACTAGGAAAATACTTAAGCTTTGAGGACAAAGCTTCCTTAAAGGGAGTGGCAATGTAATGAATATTAAATAAATTATTAAAATAGATTAGTTAATTATATGAAAGGGTGTAACCCTTCATGCTCAAGCCTATAAAAGGGAGAGCTTATTGTACATTTTACCCATCATCCAATATATTATTTACTATTCATATTCATTATTACAATGATAGTCAGATTCGACTAACAGACAACCGGATGCGGTTGCTCCAAACAGAGTCCTAGAAATTAAATTATTATTTCAACAATGCTTTAAAATAATTATAATTTACAGAGTAGTAATAAATAAAATACATATGTAAATAATGAACAAAGTAAATCAGTATTTACAAACCATTTGCAATATAAAAATTCTTAATCAAAGGAAGGCTTATAGCCTGTAGAATCGAAGGATCGTACCCAAGCTTGCTAAATAAATCAAATATACTATACTAACTATAAATAAAATTACATTACTAACAGGATGAGTAAAACCTAGTTTACAGTCTTAATTTTTCTTGAAGTTCAAATAGGAAAACTGAAGCAAACGAGACAAAGTTAAGCATCTCTGAGCACAAAGGAGGTTATTTATAATCTTAATAACAATATTAAATCATTAAGCAATAAGGCTGAACTGCTTAACCAAAACCACATACACATCACAGCTTCAAGAGCTTGTGCTACCCAGCGAAGTATCGCAAGGGTTTTTAATTAAAACATGGTTAATAATCAACCAACTAAATATCATAACCAGCAGAGAGTTGGAAGCCATGTTTCCAACCACAAAAACCTTCATCCAACAACCCAAATGGCAAGCAGGGAGAACCCACGACGAGACCGGGGCTTACCAGTTGGAAGCCTACGAAGTTATCAAATGCACAAGCTTGCTTTCCATACAAATCTTGGAGCTGTTAGCGTTAGCCTGCCAGAACATAAAACCAAACATTATTTAAAACTATGAGTTGTAATTTACTAAAACTCTAACTTAGTAAATAATTTGACAGAGGATTTTCGGGCAAGGTAAAAAGGCATACCTATGAGCAAGAATAAGTTCAGAGCCAAGAAGATACGGCCACCCAATTCGTATGCACCAAACCAAGGAAAAACCTCAAGCCTACCCTGCGACAGAGGCAGTAAGGGTACAACCTTAAGCTCTATGATGCCAAGGCAAAGAACGAATAGACGCAAGGGTAAAACCTTTTACAGGCTTCAAGCCAAGTGAAGAAGTTAAAACCACTCACACTATGTTTTATTAACTCACAGAAAGAAACTGAAAACACCAACCACAAAACCATAAACTACTATGCACAGTAATGCAGGATTTAGTGCCAAAGCTTAAGGAAGAGTAGGCCTCTCATGGCCGCAAGGAGTCTCACAGTGCAGCCTGCAGGAAGACAAACCCTCAAAGCAAAATGCAAAGGAGTAGGGTTTCTTTTGTTATAAGTCAACCAATGCATGGAGGAGGATGGTCCACGTGCCCTTCCAAAAATTTAACCCAAGTGTGGGTCGATTCCTTTTGTCAACACTGCACATCTGATTATGAATTATATCATTGCCAATAATATAAATAATGCAATCGACTATATATTAAAGATTCATATCATTGCTAATAATGAATTTTATGCCATCGATCTTTTAACTAGATGATATTATTGCATACAATGTCAACCTTGCTATTGATTAAACCATGCTTTGGAACTAGTATTCTTTCTATATAAGGAACAAAAACTTATAATATATAATACCAATAGTTTTGACTACACCATAGTAATTACTAGGTAGTAAAACTACCTTAGGATACAAGTAGTATTTTTTTTTGTAACATTATAAAACAATCAAGTATTGTAATATTGCAATAACACTTGTATCATGGTTATAACCTAGAGATTAAGATTACAGCTTGTAAACTAGCTATGCAAGAAGATAATCGTATTTGCAAACAAATCAAACAAGTTGGTATTGTTTCATGACTAGTAAAGGAGAATTTAGAGTAGAGATATGTTGTTATTTACAATTTATTTATAAACTGAAGAGCTCTAAACTTCTCCACATAAAGACTTGATACCGATAAAGGAGTCTTCAAGAAGACTGGAGATTAACTTTTTGAAAGAGTTTCTCTTAAGTAACTAATCTTTCATTGTAAACTTTACTTTTGAAAAACATAAGAATATATTCTTACATAAAGAGCAATACACTTGAGTATTAAACATGACAATAGCAGTAAGATCACGAAACAATTGAAGTAATTATATGCCAAGAGCATGAGCTCTATGCTCACTGTAAGATTCTTTGGTTGAATAGGTACTATAATCTATAAAAGTTAATCATCTTATGGCAGAAGAAACTGTGGAAGAACTCATTCTTATAAATAGCATTGATTAAGTCTAGGATAAAAGGTCACTTTTGCTTAAAAATAAATACTGTCATGGATCCAAAACAATGAAAGAAATTTACTGTACCTCATCGGAGACTTGCAGCTTAATAATCATTATACATACTAGCATCTTAACATGCTAGAGAATTACTTTCTTGACATAATTTTAAATTAACCCTACTTGATCATATGCTTACCTGCTGAACCTGTAAGAACTAGCAGTCCATTTGAGTTAGCAGAATGCTAAGTAAGCCCCAATTTCAAACATGGTTTCTCACCTACTTGACAAAAATAAAAAATTAGTATAGCTAGCAGTAACTAAATGCAAGTCCTCCTTCTATAACTTATAAAAAGTAAAGTTGTATTAGTTTTTCTGTATTTGAAACTAATCCTTAAAAAATTGTTAAACTGTTTCATTTTCCGCTATCCGCTAGCAGTTACTAAACTGCGATTTAAGACATTTTATGTGACTTTAATTTTTTTTATTTTTATGAAATTTTGTGTTATTACAGCTAGGGTTAGGGTTTTAAATGGATGACTTTCTCTAACAGGTCACCTATTGCATCTACTTGCTAAGAAGGTCACCTAGAGATATATTAAAGGATAATTCAAGCTCCATTTACTAGTTTGGTTGATGATTTAATTGATTCATGCTTATGTGAGCATATTCTTCTGAGTGATGTACCTCAGACCTTTTGGAGATGAGCCCCAAATCCTTCCTTCCCTACTCCTCCATTCACATTCCTTTCTCATTCCAGGTATGGAACGCATGATTTTTATCCAGTGAGATCATATCATTCCTATATTGCAGCGACCATCTCAGAAAATTCAAGCTCGAGTGAATCCCAAGCTTCACCTATGCTCCCAGCCAGTCTTATGTCTGATTATGGGCCACCTACCCACTATTTTTAGCTCTATTTTGGAGTGTTCAGTCCTCCACTTCCCTTTTTTTATGCACAAGTCAAATAAATCTGATAAATATCTCTTTATTACTGTCAACATACTATCCAATTAGTTCATATGTCACATCTTTTGTTAATAAGCTTCAATCCAGGCTTAATTGAGGGTTTTGGTCAAGTAAATTCAATAATAAATGAGTCAAGGATATGAGAATTATTATGAGACCTGTAATATGTCAATATCGGCTGTATTAGGCTCTTTTAATTTCAATTATCATATATGAATCACTTCTTCCATGAATTTCATGTGTTTCTATGCACCCTAGCTAGATGACTAGGCTAAATTGACTAGTCTAATTGTTTCATCAATTCTGGGAGTTATATTCATTAAATTTTGATTCAGAAAGTTTATGTGTGTCATTTAAAGACCCCTATATCCATACATACTCTCATATCAAAAATTTGTTGAGTTCGTACAATGTTTTGGTAGCCTCCATTGCGCAGGACTCCTAAACTCTCCAAACTTCTCCAGAACAGTCCCAAACTATCTTGAAACTTATTGTATGCTGTATAAATTTCAGACAACATCTCTATGCTTTTCCACAACCCCTTGGTCGAAAGGACTGAATAAGTATTCCTAGTTTCATGGTTGGGTGACCCAGAAGCATGGGAGTAAGTTTCCACATAGAAGACTCTAAAACCTAAATGGTCCCCAATATAAATGTGTTAGAGAAGATGAATTCACTTTTATGAAACTTACTTTGGTTTCTTACCTATTCCTATTTCCATACTTATGAATTTCTCAGCAAAATACCTCATTTTCCTAGTCTGAAATTTTACTGAGGGCCTGCAAGTTTCATAGCAGAAATTTTAGTTAAGTTTGTAGAAATATTAGTGATCTGATACATATATCAGACTTCAGATCATTACAAAGGATGAGACATCAATTCATTGTCAGTGTATGTGGAATCATTTAAAGTGAGTGATCAAACCTACGGGAGGGATTCTATTAGGGTATTGGGAGTGAGGGCTTCACTCAAGCAAGGGTTTGTTTACATTTTTGAAGGTTTGGGAATAGTTCCATTGTGGGTGAGTCAAAAGTACAAGTCCAAGAGGTTCGAGGCTGATTGAAATTGTGTTGACCTATATTTGGTGTGTCATCTCCAAAATCCTAGAGTTGTAAGTGTTGTTTAACAAATCTACAAAATAAGACAAATTTATTGTTGGTTTTCCTTAGGGATTATGGTTTACAGGATAAATCTTAATGTGTCAAATGGTATGACTGATTTCCTTTCTTTTATTTCTATGTGTGATTTTGTTTGTGATTTACCTTGTTTTTAGTAGTAATTGTAAGTAAATTATTCGGGCTACTAACCGGTCCTAGATCTGATAAAATTAACAGGGTATCAAAGTCGATGTTGAGGATGAGATTGTTTTGTATAGGAAATTAGTTTTGAAGGGACTTAGGAAATTTTAAAAAAAAAGGAAACATCATACGACCATTGTATGGGTTGTACAAATTGTTTATCGACATCCAAGAGGGGACTAACGGGAAACGTCGAGTCTGTAGGTTGTGGTGACTGCAGTAGGGCGATGATGGGACTAAAGAAGTTAGAAACCAAGTTGTGTGGGAGTTAGCGAAAACTTGAGTAGAGTTGGGAGGTTCCTGTGCAGTAGGAAGCAACACGCAGTAAGACATAGTCAGAGTGGACATGGATGTGACAGGAATACAGAATGTTGTGGAATGAGATCAAGTGTGTGAGAAGATAGGGTCGTGAATTGTTGGGTTGCATGAGCTATAGAGAGAGACCAATAGTCATGAGGGCGGAGTTGGTTTGCTGAAGAGCCAACAAGAGTGTTAGGGAAAAGAATCCACTAGGGTATGGGATGATAGTAGACATACCCAATAGCTATGTGGCAACGGTAGTGGCTTGGAGCATATCGAGGCACCAATGAGTAATAATAGGCTAGTCAGAGTGAAATCTTGGGTGAGAATATATGTAGGTGATGACAGAGATCCTAGATGAGGGTTCAAGCAGAGAAACAACAACATAACAAGAGAGTGAAGGCTCAATTAGCAGATGGAAAATATGTCGAGCTGTGGACTCATGATGTAGAGCAGACCAAGAAAACGTGTGGTGGGAATCACTGCTAAGAAGAGTGGACATAGGATTGAATAATAGGTTAGCAAAGGCAGAGATCTCGTGAAGGTTCACTAGATAGGTCGAGTTTCGAATCAAGGCTCATGATTGTAGGCTTGGGCATGGAAAATAGAGTCGTAGAAATCAACTCGATGTGGGACAAGAATGACAAGAGGGCCAATGGTGGTGTATTGGCTTATGGAACAACTGAAAAAGGAAGTGGGATGTAGTTGAATCAGGCTTGCATGCGGGCTATGGAAAGGTTGTAGACGTAGTGTGAAGGGGAGGTTATGTGAAGCCACCACAAGTTGCAGCCATCGACAAAGTTGAAGACTGAACGACGTGGGAGTAGGTAGCATCGGAAAGACGAATTCTATGGATGAAAATCGGGACAGGGTTGTGGGATGTAGAGTGACACTGCAATAGGCAACCACTAAGTGTGATAGCTGGTAGCCGTAAATCCAACCGCTAGTTAGGAAAAACTTGGCATCCATATAGGCAAGTGTGTACATACTCTAAGGCATATTTCAGGTAGCTCTAAGAAAAGGCATAAGTGCCCAGAAAAGGATGCGGGAACTGAGAAATTTTGGGAAACTTCCCAAGGTCACAATTTTTGCAGTGATCATAAAATAGTAGGAATTGTAGAGATGGATGCATCCAAGATTAAGGATGAGATTTTACTCATTTCCTACATGACTAATTGTATGATCAGTAGTGGTTGGTACATTGATAGTAGTGTATCTATACACATGACATGAGTGATTTCAATGCTCCTTAGTGTTTCAGATATAGACTTAGACTGTTAAGTGAGGTGTGGGATCACACCACATTAGCAATGAGGAGAGTTGGTTTGGTGATGTTCCAACTGGAGTTAGAAGTTCTATTGTAGGTGGAAAGAGTGATGCATGTTCCAAATATGAGGATTAGTTTTCTCTCAGTATCAACCTTGGAGTATGAGGGCTATGAGGCAGAGTTCTAGAATGGGTCAATACTCATATGTGTAGTGAGAGTAGTTGCTTAACATGAAACAATGATGCTTGACATTAGGGAGGGCATGTTGAACAGGTTGTTGGGACATCCTATGGTCAGTTTCAAAGGGATTTTGGAGCATATTCCTAGATGGATTTTAGATTTTGGATTAGTGTTTGAGAGGGATTGTAAGTATTTTCTTAATAGGCCTACTTGGTATGAGATGAAACTGATGGAAGAGGAGCATAAGTATCCAGATAAGATTCCATTGCAAGTGGAAAGAGGATAGTCCAGTTCAAAGGGAGCATCCACAACAACAGAGGACATGTTTGATCCTAGAGGAGGTTCTTTAGAAAGTACCTTCCTTTCTAAGAGGGAGTGTTTATTTTTTTAGCATCATATAGGTACTTCTGCATGGGCCAAGTGTGTGGCATGCAAGAGTCATCCAAGAGACTCTCAGACTTAGGGTTTTCAGTTTAAAGTGAATGTGATTTTGTTATTATTTTGTGTAAAGTATCACATGGTATTTGGTGGTCCATGGTATTGGCCTATGGTATTTGCATATGGAATGAAATAAAAGTTAGACTAAGTTAGAGGATGAGACATCAAGGCATTGTTAATGTGTGTGACATCTTGATAATGAGTGATCAGACCTAAGGGATGGATTCTCTTAGGGGATTTGGAGTGAGAAAGTCACTCAATCCATGGCTTGTTTGCATTGTTAAGGGCTTGGGAACAGTTGCAGCATGGGTGAGTCAAGATTCCAAGTCTAGGAGGTTTGAGACTGGTTGAGATTGTATTTACTCATATTTGGTGTGCCATATCTAAAATCCTGGAGTTGTAAGTGTTGTTTAACAAATCTACAATATAAGACAAATATGTTACTATTTTTCCCTAGGGATTGGGGTTTCCAAGGTAAACCTTAATGTGTCAAATAGTTTGATTGATTTCCTATCTTTTATTCCATTGCATGATTCCGGTTGTGATTTCCTCAACTTAAAAAAAAAAATACTTGAATGTATTGCTTAATTGTGGACCACGATTGTAGGAAATGTAAAGCCAAAGGGGATAATTCGAAATATTTCCATGTACAACAAATTTAAGAGCTAAAAAAATTAAACTAAAAAAGTACAAATCCCACCATGCACTACAAAATCAAAAGCTAGAAAAAAACTAGAATTGTATAAATCCAGCCATGCACTACAAAGTGAAAGTTATAAATAAACAAGATCCACTATGTGGCATGTCCCCAACATTGCCACATGATGTTGCAAGTTAATTATAGTGAACTAAGCAATTTTGTAATAGCAAGGATTTTCAACAGATCACTTCACTAACATGAAGATTTCAACATTTATTTATCTGGATTTTATTTTATTTGATCAGTCAACATTTATTTATCTATGTCATGCTTGATAAAATAAAGTACTTTATTAATCAACATTCTTTTCAAATTATTTTATTGATCAACATTCATTTTTATATTAGGCTCCAATTTTTCATTCTCCTCTCTCTGCGCTTCTTAGTGACGAATAAACATGATTTAGCATAAAAAATAAAATCAACATTGCTAAAAATAAAACAAACTCTTATGAGCTTCATAGTGTAGTGAAACATAATTTCAAAATATTTACTATTTATACTGACCTTCCTAACTTTTTAAGTCATCATAATAATAATAATATAGAAATGATTTTCCTAAAACATTGCAAACACATTTAAATAAATAAAAAATTAAAGCCAAATAATTCAAATGTCATTATGATGATCATCATATTCTTAAACATTTCACATTCTATTTATTAATAGATTCTTTTGTTTTTAAAAGAATACATACACAAATTTAACTTAGAATCAAACTTAACATTCTTAATTATTAAGATCCCTCGTCCTTATTGAAATAGATCCATGACATTTAATGTTTGATTAATCTAGATCCATAACATTTAATGTGTGATTAATCAATGGATTCTATGAGGGACTAGACGCACATATATTAAACTTATGAATCAACCCATATTTCTTATCTAAAGGACGAAACACACATGGATTAAACTTAAGATTCAAGGTAGTATTAAAAGAGCCTACCGATGTACATTCATGACATTTAATATTTCATTAAGGAATGGATTTCTCTATCCCTAACATAGGAAAGGACGAGATGCATGTGGATTAAACTTAGAGTCCATCGTAGCCTTGTTTTTATTAAAAGAGGCTACCCACATAGATCCACAACACCTTGCCTTGGGATGATTTATTTTACATGTTGATTGTATTATATTTTATCATTGTATTGATGGGATCATAACATGGATTAAACTTAAAATTCAAAGTCAACTTTAGTATTCTTTATTAAAAAACTCTACCCAAGATGGACCCACATTTAATGTTTCATTAAAATCCCTAATACCCACAAGGGTTAAACTAGAATCAACCTTAACATTCTTTATTAAAGATCCTACCATTCATTCCATGACATGGCATCTTTCCTTGGGATGCTAAAAAAAAATTGGATAAAAGCTTCATGACTAACTCCCAAATATAGTTTATGACAAAATCAACTCCCAATAATAAATAGTTGAATTAGTTATCTAATTTCTATCATATTAAAAATAAATCACTTAAAAAAAACTAAGTAAACAAAAAAAGATTCACTCAACAACAATATTATATTTAAATTCCTCACAAAAAAATCCTTGTGGCAACCCACTTCTTTGATAACTAGTTTGCCACAAAATTCAACTTATCATAGACACAAATATAAGAAATTTCAATGAATTTATTAAAAATCCTTCATTTTTGAACATCACTGATCCAAGGAGACTACTTGAAAATTTGACTTCCCACCCACTCAACAATAACATTGGAGTCTCCCACCACCTTCACTTCCATCCAAACTTTCTTTGTGAACACACAATGAACCCCCAAAAAATGAGCAATAAACACTTTCTAGCGACAAGACAAGAGATTCTTTCAATAGTTGTCCCCGTTAGTTATTATATAACTGTAAAAAAAAGATTTATTAACATGAACATGGTTAGGTGTAAATGAAATTTATAGAGATCTATGTTGGAGTTATTAACTTTTGTTTGTGGGATTATTTATCGGTATTTGTTATTGAAGTATAATATTTGTTTTATTTTTAAAAAGGTAGTTTAGATTTAAATATGAAAAAAAAAACTCTATTTTAATGTATAAATATGTACCAATGATAATAAAAAAGACAAAACAATTTTATATATAAAGAAATATCTATTTTTAATTTCTATACAATGAGAGTCTCCATAATAGTTTCCTTTTAACAACTTTCGTTGTTCCTTAAATACAAAATACATTCCATGAAATGATTAAAATACTTTCTATGAATATTTTATGGGGAAGTAAAGTCAAGCAAACGTTGGTCTTTATGTATCCAAATTTGGTTGTATGTTATCACAACGGAAAACAACACCAAAACAATAAGAGTTATATATTTTAAAGTAAATGAGACAAATCCCTGAAATAGGGAAACCATTGGAAAACCATAAACACAAACCATTCAATAAGACTCATAATTGGGTTATATTTGAAAAGTATAACAAAAACTAGGATGAATANTAGGACTAATAGAGTTGGGAGTAATATATATATATATATATATATATATATATATATATATATATTTTACCGGAATAGGTGACAATGGTTTGTATATTGCAGAGCGATTTAAGCTGCCATGTTAAATTGTCAAATTATCACTACATTAGAACATAATATGGTAATTTATATTTAATTAAGATGACATATGGGTTGTTTATGCGTAGTACCTATTCCAGTTGAACCTAGTCCGGATAGTGGTTTATTGGCTTACATGTTGTTGAGGTGGAATCCTACGTGAAATTTGCGATCGATATTAGAACACTACCGAACTACCTTTCAAATGTTGGGCAGAGGCGAAAACCAACCATACCGATACAAACATCATGTTTCTGAAGCGCTTGTTTCCATGGAAGCTGACTGTAGAAATGCATCACAAATTCAAGAAGCAGAGAGCGAGTTGTGCTTGAGGTAAACCCTAATTTATGGCTGGATTATGTCCCGTAATACGCTTTTGACGTTTCTTGCACAATACTTAATTTGTTTTTGAATTATTTTTATCCAAAATTGTGTCACGAGTGGTTGGAATCTCAAATTTAAATATAATTGTCCAGGTGAACATCATCTACATAATTTTCTACGGAATCATAATTTTCTAACGATAGGTTTGACATTAGTGAGGTATGGCGTGAGCAGTTCCTTTCTGTTCATGCCATACGTTGAAGTTGTAAGTGCATTAGGATAGTTCTTGGTTTTAGATAGGCTATAGGCCCATATTAATAGGCCTTGGCAAAAACTATATTGTCCCTCCTCGGGACATAATTAAAATATTATAAAAGTACAAAGAAAACTATGGAAGGTTTGTTGAAGATGATTTCGATGCAACATGTTCAAAGTAATTGTCACATGAATCTATGTGTAGTTTATGTTAGTTGGGATGGTTCATGGAATAACCGAATTGGCACATGAACTATGTGTAGTTTATGTTGGTTGGGTTGGTTCATGGAATACCTTTGTCAAGAGTTGTATACATGTGTAATGGCTTTGATTAATACACAAATATGAAAAATGAAAAAATGGCATTTCATATTTTAACTTAAATTAACTTGTTTTAATTTGAAACAATATTAGATTGTAAGAAGAAATCCTAAAGTTGTTATCCTAGTTTTAGAGGTAAAATAAAATTTGCCATTTATATATATATGCAAAGTAAGGAAGCAAGAAATATTTATATTGGAATTAACTATTTAATAAGATGGTCAAAAAAAATTATTCCAATCATAACAAATAGCCTACACACCATTGGAAATATTTAACATGTTAAAGAGTGTTATAACAAATTCATATATTTTTAATTTGGTATCTTTAAAAAAGGTCGTGTGAGGATATAATTCCAAATGCATATGAAGGAAATCATTTAAATATTTGGCACTAGTATGGCAGGACGACCCAAGTTTGACCCTACAAGATAGGTGGGAGGAGAAACTTAAAATCCAACCATGACAAGGGTTGGTGTGGCCCAAGCTAAATACAATGCCCAAATAATTTTGATGGCTTAGATACTTCTAGGTTATAGTTTCTCATACCATATGCTAATCCTCCCACAAATCATCAAAAAAACCAACAAACAAAAAAAACATTAAATTTTTTGGAAAGATAATTAATTTGAAAAATGAAAGAAAAATTAAAAAAAAAGGAAATGATAAAAATAAAGTATTGGAAAAGTTAACATAATGAAAAAGAATATATGACCACTTTATGCTAAGTATGATGAATATAATTCTTCTCCATCTCAAATGGGCGAAAATTAATTAGCCTGCGGCAGAGCAATGATTATTGCCACAGGCTCATTGCTAGCGGTTAGATATCAAGATGCTAACGGTCAACCATAAGCTTGTGGAAGAAATCATTGCTCTGCCGCAGGCTGATTAATGGTCGCCTCTCAAATGAGTAAGTACAAGAAGAAAGAAGAAGAAGAGAGTTTATTATAGGAGAATCCAATGGCAAGGAATGGAACAAAAGTGTAATCATTGTAGTTTTATGTTACCTACTAATATCTATCATTAGTGAACAAATGTTCCTTTTTTCAAAAGAGCTAAATTATTAATGTAGAAAGTGAAAAGTTGTCATATTGGGATTTATAATTCATGGAAAATAGAGAAGAAATCATTGAAGATTTAATCAACATTATTAATATTTTTTTTTTAAAGTCCAATTGTTAGGTAGAAAATGAAAAGTTTGTATTTTTTTAAGATATGATGATAGAAAAAAAACATTAAAAAATAGATGATAAAAATGTAATTAGAAAAGAGTAAAATAAAAATAAAAGATTATTTCTTTACATGTTTCACACATGTTAACTACAAAATATGCTAGGACATTTGAAAACATATTCAATTCTTTGGTTGGAGAAAAAGGGAAGGAACAAGAAAACACTATAAAAGAATTAAGAGAACAATCTCTGTCCAAATATTCTAAATTCCAAGAAACATAAGAATATTTGTCCTTGTATATAGTGCTAGCTATTGTAAACTTATAGAGGAACTTCCCACTTAGTGTAATAAAGTTATAGTCAATAATGAAACATAATAAGCAAAAAAAAAACTTAAGAGCATGATAGCCCCACATTGTTATCAATAGTAATTTAAACAATAATGAACATTTTTTTATGGATCTTGGAAGTTATAGTGAGATGCCCAAATAATCTTGATGCCCTCGGTGCTCCTACTACATGATAATAACACATTTAAGATGATAAGAATTTGTTGTGGGAAGGGAATTTATAAAGGTTATCACGTTCAAGTTCAAATATCGGTCCATATATATATGGATGGACTAATATTGAAGATGAACATTAGTTATGAAAAGTGGTCATTAGAGATGAAGATAGGTTATGAGAATTGATCATCGATAAGAATGATACTTCATCCTTTTTAGCCACCTATATGTCTTTATTTATCTTCCTTTGATCCATTTAGCATATATAACTCAACATTTTAAGTATGCTAATTAAACCTAGGATTTTAATACTTTTGACTCTATTGAAGTCTTTATTTCCTTTGTTAGTTGTACAAACAAAGGATATTGATTTTTTATGAGCCTAGGATGGATTTGTTTCGAAAGCACTATAAAAAAATAGTAATAAAGATAGAGAGATACTACTACGTTTAGAGTCGAGACAAACTTTATATTTAGTTACTAAGTAATGTAGGTTTGAAGGTTAAACCAGATGCCACCTAGGGTAAACCAGATTCTTCAGGGCTCAAGGCCAATACAACAATATGCTCATTTAAGAGCTCATTGTTGGTAAAATCATATGCTAATTAATTTGACATTAAACTGTCGGTCGGTATTAGTAAACTTAGAGGTGCCAGCACAGTATGTGCGGGGTCAAAACCTAGTCTAACCTAACCTATCATATCCTAAGACCAGTAACATACTTAAAGCATAATCAATCTAAGCTATATAACACAAATTAAACCAAGCTATAAATAATATCAATCTTTCTTCTAAAACTAACCACACAATCAAAACCATACTTGAATTCCAAATCAAAATAGAGAGTAATTAAAGATACCAATTCTAGAAAATTAAAATTAAAAAAATAGAGCAAGTATAGATTCAAAAAAAAGCAAGCATGCAAGGGAAATCAAATTCATTACAGAGAGTGAGTCTGAAGTAACAAAAAGTCTACATGGAATTCATTTAATATGATAGAAACACATGAAATAACTAGTGTTAATTATGACTCCCAATTGTTCATTTGTTAACACAACTTTTTAAAACATACTATGTACGTATCAAACACAAAGATCTTCAACACTTGTGTCAAGCATCAATCTATTGTTTGCTTGTGAGAGCAATTCTATGAATTAAAATCAAGTCCAACATTATTTATTCTGCACATACATTTACTAACTCGAATTCAATTCAATCAAGGAGACTTAATTTGTGTGCAGATGGTTTAATTCAATTTCATTAATAGATCTCCACTCAATTCAAGAAATAACCCATTATTTGAGACACATTTCAATTCTCTAAATTTTAACTCACACAGGCAACATTCAAACAATTATTTTACAACAATTTAATGCTCTGCAATTGTGATTCAAATTTATGATTTAGTTTAAATGTTTAACAGAGGGTTTCGTTCTTCAAAATTCAAGAGCTTAGCTCATCAAATAAAATAGAATTCGTTTCATGAAACAATAACAATGCTGATGTGAAATTCAAGCCAAACCTTTCCCTCTTGAATCAAATTCCAATGATCAGAGACTTCTAATGAGATCTTGAAAAAAAGTTACAGAGCAGCTCAGATCATACTTCCATTTACAAATTTGAAGACCGCGACGTGAGTAAAGCTTATAAAATAAATATTGAAGAATACAAAGAGGATTGTAAAGTTGATTTAAATTATGGTTTCAACTTGCAAACTCGCTGTGAACAAAACTCATTTTTTGTCTGAAAATTCATTTTCTCATATGCTTCCAACGATTAACCAATTATTTCAAACGAAAATTCAAATGCTTAATTCCAATCTCAGATTTACGATTTGATCACTATCTATTGGTCAACATGAATAAATTTTATCAATTCAAATTGTTTCCCTCTTCAAATTAGGATTTGTTTTTTATGTCAAGAAACCAAAACTTAAATAAAAGCATGCACATTAAACAAATGATATACTAAAAGTAATTTTCAATATCTAGTTCATAATTTTGATTCTCTTTTGGAAACGAATGTAATCAATCTTGAAGCTGGTCTATAATAAAAAATGAACAATTTCAAAGCTAAATAAATTCATAAATTGAAATCAACTTCTATGATCTATGAGCAAAAATAAAATCTACAATCTATAAATCAAAATCAAACCTATGTTAAAAAAGATAAAACAGAGCAAGCTGACCTCAGTGGTGGGCCCCTGCCACACATGAAATTAGCCTTGAAGCTTCAGAGGCTAAGGAATTTTTTCACTAAGCATCAATTCGTAAGCACATAGATCATTAATGTCAAAAGAATTAGATTACAATATCACATGGTTCAACGACAAAACAAGAACATAATTTTTATTCATTATCATCCCTCCATTACACAAGCAATCATCTTGATGGTTTATTCTCAGCCTTGCCTCCCATTTATACACTTACATCAAGTCTAAACAACCTTGAACAAACTTCCCCAATTTCAGAATTTATTCAAACAACTCAGAAAAAAACCAACACAAAATCTGGGTTCTTTACGCAGATGACAAAATTTGGCAAAATATCCCATAGATTTCTCTCTAGTGGTTGTGAATTTTGAGAAACAATTTTTGGGTTTTGTAGTTGGATAGGTTGTCTTCAAACCCATTAGACCGTTTGGTGAAATTCTGCGTGGTTTTATCGAGAGGTGATCCTAAAAATTTCCTCTGAAAAGATAACAGGAATTGCTAGTGCCGAAGCAAGTTCTGGAATCGGTGCTGGAATCTCAGGATTCTGGGTTTGATTTCCAATGCACATATGACTTTTTGTCTTACTTCCATTGCACCATCCTTATTCAGCCCTATACATAATAACTACAATGTAAATACATTTTATTCCATCACAAGTGTAACATAAATGAAATGCTTATTAAGAAATCATGTATAGTGAAGTGTATTTATTTGAAAATTTTTATATTATAAATTCCATATGTATGTATTTTATTTTATTTTAAAATGTATACGGATAGTTTCAATTTACTTTATGTTTGTGGGTGCTATGTAATCATTTCCAAGATACTAACCATCAAATACTATCAAGTGGATTTGGCAATTTAAATGAGAGTGAAAAAAATGATGTCGTGGTGATGAGTGTAGAGGCCACAATTTATTAATTATGAACACATTTCTCTTATGTTGGTAGTCCTATTAAATTAAATAATTTGAATGAATGTCTAGCTTGTTTTAATGTTGATTCACGTGAAAAACCCAACGATGATAGGAACCAAACTAAGTATTGAAACAAGTGTTGGATGCCAAAAACAAATCTAGGATTACATCTTATTTATGCAAAAAGAATGTAAATGACCACAAGCCTTAGTTCACTTGTCCAATAATCTTCTAAGTACAATACTTGCTGGTGTGAGGACCAATTTAGCATAGTAAAAATCATATTTAATACATTAAAAATAACGAATTTGGCATATTTTACTTTTATTGATTTTAGTTATCAAATTAAAGTAAAATATACTCTTAAATATATTAAATTGTGGTGAAACATGATGCCAAGATAGTGTAACATAATTTGGAAATGAGCAATTTTAGAGACCCATCACTCATCATGTCACTTGTGGTAATAGATCTTGGGTGGGGAGGGTAACAATCATTCCTCCCAACCACCCAAGCTACACCCAATTGACATCCATAAAGATCATTACATGCTAACCTTATCCATGGAATTCCTTTGTACAGGAGCCTCCATCAGTCCATAACAACTTCACTTGCAACTCAAACATGGTTGATGATCAAATGAAACCATGGGGGCTTCACCTAGGGGCCAATATGATATCACGCCCGTTCATATTGGGGGGGTTAAAATTAAAAAATTAAAAATCAATATATTGGGGGTATATTAGGGGTAACTAGGGTTTTTTTAATTATTATTTAAATATCCAATATGTTGGGGTATGTTTTATTCAACATTTTCGCCTGAGCCGTTCACCAGTCCTCCAAGCCTTGCCTGCTAGGTGCCTGCGAGCTCCTTTGCTTGTGGTCTGAGTGCACCTGCACCAAGCCGAGGTGCCTGCGAGCTGGGTTTAGGGCGTTTTTTCCATCGCGTGGCTGTTAACAGGGCGGTTTTTCAAATCCCTGCAGTGTTTTCTGGAAAACGAGGGTGTTTTACTCCTTGGGTTTTTTGAGGCACATTTTCTCCATCGTGTTTGCAGGATAACAGGGCGTTCTTTCCAGCAGCATTGCAGTGGTAGCAGTGTTTTCTGGAAAACGAGGGCGTTTATTCACCGTTTTGTGGTCATGGGTTTGTGGTGGGTTTCTCTAGTGCTGGAGGAGGCACATTGGAGAGCCATTGCATATCATTCTTGGAGGTACGTTGTAGTGTGTTTAATCTTTGATGAAAAATGCCTATACTTCTTTTTGTGAGATAGCAGAGACAGTTTCTTACCCATCAGTAGTTCCAGAATCAATAGCATGGTCAAAATAGTAATTCCTAGAATCATGAACTAGATCTTATACCTATGCTTTTTCCACTGATGAATAAACTCATGTTTATAGGTCAACTACAATGAGATCCGCATCTCTAACTATTGCTACCTTTTCCATTGCTGATGTTGCTCTCTTTTATGCGGCCTATACCTCTATGTATGATGAATCAATGGGTTATGTATGGATTTCGAATTGGAAGAAATGCCAGTGGTCTGGGAACAGATCCAATTGACCGAGTTTACTCCAACATTGACCCATATTCTATTGCAGGACCAGCTTACCTTCACTTTGTTCCAGATTCATTCTATTTAGACCCAGTGCCAGCAGCATATGTTTAATACAGGGTAGTCCCTCCCCTGGAACATTCGGTACCTTATTGAAAGAGAAAGATAAGCATTCTCCTATAGAGGATTGTATCCATAAAGATAGTCAGGGGCTGTTTAGTGGGTGTTTTTATTGTTCAATATTTTGTATTTTTTGGTGTCAACTGCTTTAGCATGCCCTGCAGTTTTTTGGTAAATGGTTTTAGTTGTCACACGGGTTTTCCCACTTAATCTGCTCGAACTGACTCAGATGCAACTAGCATTGCCGTTGGTGGTTTTCTGGGCTGCCCGTGGAGTGGGTACGCCTTTTCCAAAGTATAAACCCAATTGATGGCTACTATTGTCCCGAGCCAGTTCAAAATAACTGTGTCTCCTTTGGAACTCATGATAATCCCTGAGCATGGGGAAAGAGCATTTAAGTTTTTTGGTAAATGGTTTTAGTTGTCAGTTCCATGATGTTTACAAAATCAGGCTTGAAAATCAAATATTCTTACAAACTAAAGTTAGTAGGAATATTCACACCCTGGATTACAAAGTCCTCAACATTTGTATGTGATATTTTGCAGTGCTTTTTTGAAATATTGTTAGGCATTGGCTGCCAGGATAGAGATCTGCTAGAAAATCTGGTTAAGGGTCAAAGGTCAATGTGGGCAAAAGATTTCTTCTAGGAAAATACATAATCCTTATGCTGCTTTTCAATCGCTGATCTAGTCACTCCCAAGTTTGCGATCTCATCCAATTCACCACTGTAATTTTTCCATTGTTGTCACTCATTCTGTGGATTTTTAGTAGCTATCATTGACAGGTGTGAAGAGCAATGTACACAGATTTTCCTGATGCTGGGTGAGAACGTAGGAAGGCCTCAACCTTTAATGCAAATTTAGAAATTTCACCTCAACCTTGAGGTTTCTTGGATGAATTTTCAATGTTAAATTACATCAGCATATACTTCACTTATTTTATCTGCTATAGCCATTCTTGTATTTGTAGCTGCATACTAGTACTTCAGAGATCTCTATCATATCTAGATGACATGCTTTCATTCTCTTATTGTTGCATTTCCTAATAATCCAGACAAAATTAATGCTCTTCCTTTACTGTTGTGAAAGAGACCACAGTCTATTTATAAAAGTAGTCATATTAACAGTTTGAAAAATAATGCCCTAGGGTATTTTTATTGTTCAATATTTTGTAGTTTTTGGTGTCAACTGCTTTAGCATGCCTTGCAGTTTTTTGGTAAATGGTTTTAGTTGTCAGTTCCATGATGTTTACGAAACCAGGCTTGAAAATCAAAGATTCTTACAAACTAAAGTTAGTAGGAATATTCACACCCTGGTAACTGATTATGGTAACCTTAGAATGATAATAGTCCATGATCCTTGTACACACATCCAAGGTCACAAAGCAGCCTATTTTGTGCTTCAAACTTCTTAACGAGTTGAGCCCAAAAATCTATTATAACCCATGCAATTCATTTGTAATTTTTAAGAAAATAAGTTTCTTCCAACAATTGTAATGTCCTTTGCAAATGAAATCAGCCAGATTTGAAATGTAACATTAGATAAATTTTCCATCTGATATGTCATATACCCATTCTGTAAAGTCCACCCACAATAGCAATTCAAGTGAAGTGTCTCCAGAGTGGAAACTTAACATTTATCTCCCTTTCCATGCCAATCTTTTGATTTTTTAATCCAAATACACTGCTTCAGTACCACTACAATTGCATGTTAACAAAACAATAAAAACTAAGAATACACCATACAATTAGGTATTAACTTAAGACTTTCAAACCTAGCCTGGAAGAATGAAATGAATGGAGAGACTCTTTAAGTTCATCCTCTCTACTTTCCCCTAGATTTCCCAGTATCCTTTCTTATTTCCTTCTCTAGTGTTTACCTTTTGTCACCTGCCCCCAATTCCATTACATATGAAACACATACTTTCAATATCCTTGCATTTTTCTCTGTTTCTGATTTGTGTAAAACCATTATGAATGTGTCCACATTTAAGTGATAAGCTAATGATATAGCAAGGGACATGATTACATTTAAAATGCAATAGCAAATGATACTCCGCAAACTGCTCATAAAGTTAAGCCCAAATGATTTTCATCTGTTGAGAAGCTGCTTGTTTATGGCTATTAACATGGTGATGGTTCATAAGGCATTTATTTTTGGCACCATATTTATTCATTTAGTTATGATAATAGCATGCATATTTTATCATTACTTTCATAGTACCAAAAACCAAGTGTGCTTTGAATTTGAAATCCACCATGGACAGGGATTGAACACAGTGAGGTCCATGCTAGTTACATGGGCACTTGGTATGAAATTGGGATGAACCAGTTATTTTCGGTTTGTGGTTTGTCTCCCACTATGAATGTATTGGTTATGCCAAGGCTTGTCTATGGTTTATTTTGTGTTATATCCTATGTTGCTAAGGTGTATGCACCCATTCTTAAGGTACAGTTCTTTGGTGCAGTATGCAATTTCCATACGCAGTGCAGGTTCAACACCAGTGTGGGATGTTCACCCAATCTTTTCTGGGAGCACACCCCAGGGCTTGCATCATGGGATATCCCCAGCAGCCAAAATCTGTTGGGGACTACAGCCACTGTCCCCATCATAAAAATTAAATAGGGGAAAGGGCGTGACGTCCCCACAAATAACCTAAAAAAAGAACCCAAAAAAACCCTAAGCTTCCAACAGAGGAGGGAAGAGTAAATTATTTATCATTCATTATTTAAAATTATGACTCGGTATAATGGGAATTCTTCGAAATGCAAACATGGGTGTCTCAGCCATGTATCACAAAGCCCTTTTAGTTGATTTAAGTACACCTCTTCCTCAATAACACAATTTAAATTAAAAAATGTTTTTTCCATACATCTGATATAAAGATCAATCAAAACAAAAAGGCGGGACATAATGGTTTTGATAGTGGTAAACCTGGCAACTCACATCTTGTCAAAATCAACTCCCTCTTTCTTGGAGAACCCTTTAGCATCTGTAAATTTTCCTTTAATATTCAAACTAGGGCTAAACAGTGCATTCAAATGGAAAAACCTGGTAAGTACGGTCTGTACCTGTGTTGCATGGGTACCCGTGCCCAGGGGTTGGGTACATGTATCGGGTACTTGGGTACGAAAATGGTACGTACCCAGACGTACCCTCATGTACCATGAATAGTGTTGCCGTACCGGGTACTTCATAAAAAAAAATTGGGTACGTTTGGTGAAAATGGTACGGCGTACCTCGATTTTGGGTACGGCTATGGTACGGCCAGTATATAAAACTAAACCAAGCTAATACAATTTGTTCCCACAGTTGAAGTCTAGTTCTAGCGATTTATCCTTCTTCAAACAAATATGTAGGAGCTATGATAGGATTGGTGGGAATTTTCAACCCCAAGATTTACATGGAAAGGTTGTAGGAGCTTTTTAACTCAACACGGATAATGCCTCACTACTGTTTTGATTTGAATTTTTGTTTGAATAATGTATCACTGCTTGAACATAGATTTTAATGGAAATTCTTCACATAACATGCTCATAAATTATAGCAAGGAGCTAACATTAACAATGTTTTAAATGGCTAATAAACAGACACCCAAAAACATAGTAAGAAGGTGCCTTTTACATGCATGTAGCAACCCGTTGACAGATCTGGAAATGAACGTTGAGATACCCAAGTAATGTGGCCATACAATGTGATAGCAATGAGAAAATCTTATAATGGCTGAGATCTGAAATGTGTTGTAGATGACTATTGGGAAAACTTCATCTTTTACTTAAATATTCAGATCTGGAAATGAGAGTTATTTGACTCACAATACAGAGTTATGAAAGTACTATAGCAGCCTTAGAATGTTCTGGGACTGAAAATCAATGGATGAAGAAGTAGACTCTGGTATAACAAATCCTGTAGTAGCTTTATTCTTCCCAATGCGCCCAATGGAAGTATCTAAGCAAAATATAAGAGTGAAGATTTTACCACATTGATATTTCAATTTATGGCAGCCAGGAAACTACTGGTTACACTCTTCCCTTGAATCATTTCATCTACAACAGCAAAATCTTGAACTTCTTCTCCACATGAAGACCCATGACTATATACTGTCAGCGGGCATTAACAATATTGACGTGGGTGCTGT